>ML108294.1:22953-44036 GCA_003697995.1 Taxidea taxus jeffersonii | reverse complement strand
TAAAAATGGACAGAAATGAACCAGTCCCCAGTAGGCTTCACTTTAGCCTCAAATTATTCCTAAAAAATATTTCAAATAATTTCCAGTGAAAAATCAAAGACAACCAGGTATAAAAAGAAATGTGATACCACAAATAAAAACTATCAGAACATAAAGAAAACCAAAGCAGATACAGAATGAGTTCAGATATTAGAATTATCAGATAAAGCTACTATGCTTAAAAAAAAAAAGTCAACCTCAAAAAACTGAGGGAACTTGAGGCACCTGGCTGGCTCAGTTTGTAGAACATGTGGCTCTTGATCTCTGGGTGGTGAGTTCGAGCCCCATGTTGGAGGTGGAGTTTAAGTAAGTAAGTAAATAAATAAATACTAAAACAAAAAAGCAAAGCTTTAAAAAAATGGGGCACCTGGATGACTCAGTCAATAGAGCATGTGACTCTTGATCTCTGAGTTGAGTATAGAAGTTACATAAAAATTTTTTTTAAGAGAACCTGAAATCAGAAAAAGTGATACAGAAGATTTAGAGCCAAATAAAAATTTTAGAACAGAAAAGTATAATAATTTCTGTTTATAATAACAGTAGACGAGGTGATTTATAACAACTCTCATACTGAGTACAAGGAGAAAAGCTGGACAAAAATATAAAACCACCATTGTAAGGAATAGGAGAGATAAAATAATAAAGAATAGCCAGAGTAGGATCTTGAAGACAGAGACCCAGGGAAGTGAACCAAGCAATTAGAGTTATTTTTTTTTTAAAGCCTGGAAACAGACAATTCAGAGAGAAGATTAAGAGTCTGAGTGGCACCTCTGACAGTCTTGTGGCCCGAGGTAAGGTGTTTGGGGGCCATCAAGGTAGAAAGAAGGGGTACAGCCTTTTGAGACCCCTTCCTACTTCGGGTTTTCCCTAAAAGTCCACAAACTATAAGGTTGAATAATAAATAAGCATTCTGATGGACCACAATTCAAATTCAAATAATGTAAATTCCTCAAATTGGACTAAGATGATGGTACAATGTTAGGTTTCCTAGAGTATGCTCAAGAGCCTCATAAAAGCAAGTGTAATTCCTCTCAGGGGAAAGATATCATCCAGAGACTCAAGCTATGTATACAATTTTTAAAAATTAATACAGGCATATCAAAAAGTTAATTTAATAAAAAATCAAAAGAAAAAACAAACAATAGAAATAAACATATGGGAGATCCAGATAATAGGTACTAGATAAAGACTTTAGAAAAGACTCAAAAAAGCACAATAAAGAGTTTTGGCAGCAAAATGGAAACTATAAAAAAAAAACCAACAGAAATACCAGAATTGAAAAATATATCCTTAATTAAGAAATCAATGCTTGGGGCACCTGGGTGGTTCAGTGGGTTAAAGCCTCTGCCTTCAGCTCAGGTCATGATCCCAGGGTCCTGGGATCGAGCCCCACATTGGGCTCTCTGCTCTGCGGACAGCCTGCTTCCTCCTCTCTCTCTGCCTGCCTCTCTGCCTACTTGTGATCTCTGACTGTGAAATAAATAAAATCTTTAAAAAAAAAAAAAATCAATGCTTAAGTATAAAAGTACATTGTAAATAGTAGGTTGAAACGGAATTACTGAATTCGAGGACAGGTTGGAAGAAAACATCTAGAATGAACCAGGGAAAAATGAAAGGCTGGAAAACACAGGAAGTATAAAAGACACATGGGAAAGTCTAATATATGAAACTAAGTTCTTAAATGGAGAGAATAAGACATTAGCAATACGTGAAACAATAATAGCTAGGTATTTTCTAAAAGTGACAAATGACATTATTTTACAGATGCAAGAGACATGAATTCAAGGTAAAAAAATAGAAAAAAAATCCACATCGAAGCACATTATCATAAAATTGCTGAAAATCAAAGTCAAAGAGAAAACCTTAATACATCCAAAAGAAAAAAGACATACTAAGAAATATCTGACATTTCAATAGAAGTGGTAAAAGCCAGAGGAACAGTGGAATGATATCTGAACACACTGAATGTAATGAACTGCGAACTTAGAATTCTATATCCTTTGCCAAAAGTCTTTTAAACAAAAAGTAAAATAAAGTGGTTTTTTTTTTCAGACAAACAAAAGTGGACTGCATTTCCTACCAGTGGATCTGCTTTAAAGAAAATAAAGGATATGTTTTATTTATTTATTCATTCATTCATTCATTTGACAGAGAGAGACACAGCGAGAGGAGGGACACAAGGAGGGGGAGTGGGAGAGGGAGAAGCAGGCTTCCTGCTGATCAGGGAGCCCGATGCAGGGCTCGATCCCAGGACCCTGGAATCATGACCTGAGCCAAAGGCAGACGCTTAACGACTAAGCCACCAAGGTGCCCTAAGAATATGCTTTGAATAGAAGGGAAATGACCCTAGATGGAAGCTCAGAAATGTAAGAATGATTGGTGAGTAATGGGAAGGATAAATAATAGATATCTCCTAATAAATACTGACTGAACAATTTGGGAGGAATTTAATTATATATAGAATTAAAATACATAGCAGGGACAGCACATGTATCTGAAGTGATTCACTAGAGTGAATATGGACTATGAGATACTGGCACAAATTAGACAAATATAACAATGGAAAAGAATAAAGAGCAGAAAAGCTCCCTCTACATATAAAGACATATGGCAAGGGGTGTCTGGGTGACTCAGTGGGTTAAAGCCTCTGCCTTCGGCTCAGGTCATGATCCCAGGGTCCTGGGATTGAGCCCTGCATTGGGCTCTCTGCTTGGCAGAGAGCCTGCTTCCCCCTTTCTCTCTCTGGCTACTTGTGATCTCTGTCTGTCAAATAAATAAATAAAATCTTAAAAAAAAAAAAAAAGAGAGAGACATATGGCAAATGAGGAATTCAGAGCCATGGAGAAAAGATGCTATTTTCAGTAAATGTTTCTGGGACAACTGGACATCAATAAAGAACAAACAAGACTTGACTGTGTCATACACCATAATTAAGATCAAGTCTAGGTGTACTGAAATACAAATATGAAAACCAAAGCTATTAAGGTTCTGAATAATAGTATAGAAGAATACCCTAATCTCTAAGTAGAAAAAGACTTCTTGAGCAGATATAAATGGTACCAACCATAAAAGAAAATATTAAAAATTATGCTAAGTGAAATAAGTCAAACAGAGAAAGTCAATTATCATATGGCTTCACTTATTTGTGGAACATATGGAGTAGCATGGGGGACATTAGGAGAAGGAAGGGGAAAATGAAGGGGGAGAAATTGGAGTGGGAGATAAACCATGAGAGACAGTGGACTCCAGGAAACAAACTGAGGGTTTTAGAAAGGAGGTGGGTGGGGGAATGGGTTGGCCTGGTGATGGGTATTAAGGAGGGCACAGAGAGCATGGAGCACTGGGTGTTATAAGCAAACAATGAATCACAGAACACTACATCAAAAAGCAATTGCACTACTGGGTATTTACCCTAAAGATAAAAATGTAGTGATCTGAAGGGGCATGTGCACCTGAATGTTTATAGCAACAATGTCCACAAGAGCCAAACTACAGAAAGAGCCTAGATGTCCATCAACAGATGAATGGATAAAAAAGATGTGTGAGCCCGATGTGGGACTCAATCCCAGGACGCTGGGATCATGACCTGAGCCGAAGGCAGCCGCTTAACCAACCGAGCTCTGCCTCTGCCTGCCTCTCTGTCTGCCTGTGCTCTCTCTAACTAATAAAAAATAAATAAATAAATAAATAAATAAATAAATAAAAATTAAAAAAAAAAGATGTGTGAGATATATATATATCTCACATCATATATGTGTGTGTGTGTGTGTATATATGTGTGTATAGGAATACTATACAGCCATCAAAAATGAAACCTTGCCATTTGCAACAATGTGGATGGAAGTAGAGGGTATTATGTTGAGAAAATAAGTCAATCAGAGAGACAATTATCATATGATCTCACTGATGAGGAATTTGAGAAACAAGACAGAGGATCATAGGGGAAGGGAGGGAAAAATGAAACAAGATGAAACCATAGAGGGAGACAAACCATAAGAGACTCTTAATCTCGGGAAACAAGCTGAGGGTTGCTGGAGGGGAGGAGTGTGGGAGGGATGGAGTGGCTGGGTGATGGACATCAGGGATAGTATACGCTATGGTGATAAAAAAATGAATTAATTAAAAAAAAACTAATCACGTACTATATGGTGACTAACATGATTTTTAAAAAGAAAATATTAAAAATTTGACTACATTGAAATTAACTACTGCTGAGTAAAAGATAACATTAAGAGAGTGAAAAGAAAGTTTTTTATGAGGATAATAAGTAAAATTAAACTATAGTGGTTAGGAATGCATGTTTATTTGGTAAATGTGCGGGGAAAATCACGGTAGTGACTAACATGCAAGTCAGGATAGTGTTTCCCTTAAAGAAGAAAGAAGGGGGGACGCCTGGGTGGCTCAGTTGGTTAAGCGGCTGCCTTCGGCTCAGGTCATGATCCCAGCGTCCTGGGATCGAGTCCCACATCGGGCTCCTTGCTCGGCAGGGAGCCTGCTTCTCCCTCTGCCTCTGCCTCTGCCTCTGCCTGTGCCTCTGTCTGCCTGTGCTCGCTCGCTCTCTCTCTCTCTCTCTAACAAATAAATAAAATCTTTAAAAAAAAAAAAAAAAAAAAGAAGAAAGAAGGGGCTAGGGTGACTGGGAAAGTACAAGAAAAGGGTTGTTGGCAATGTTTCATTTCTTGACCTGGTGGTTCTATGAATGTTTGTTTTCCACTAATTCACTGAACTATAATTATATTTTTGTGCACCATCTAATACAATACTCAAAATTAACAATTCAGGGATGGAGATTAATCATACTGAGGAGAAAATTATTTAACTGAATGATGAATCATAATAAATTATGCAGAAGGGACACAGAGAGACAAATAGATGAAAAGAAAAACAGGTAAAAAGATAATTCAATGAGAAGATTTATGTTAACTGAAGTCCCAAAAATAGAGGAGAAAGGGAATGAGTTGAAATAATATTTGAAGAAATAATAAACGATAATTTTGTGTAATTAATAAAAGAAATCATATCATAGATTCATAAAGACCCCAATGAAGCAAGATAAAAGATAACCAAACTAGACACATTGTGAAATTTCAGAAAAACAAGATCGAAGAGAAAATTCCAAGTAACAAGAAAGAAAAACTAATTTATGCTGATTAGAATTAAGATAGTTGTGGGGCACCTGGATGTCTCAGTCAGTTGAGTGTCTCATTCTTGGTTTTGGCTCAGGTCATGATTTCTGGGTTGTAGGATTGAGCCCTGCATCAAGCTCTGCACTCAGTATGGAGTCTGCTTGAAATTCTCTCCCTCTGCCCCTCCCCTCAAAATAAATAAATAAAATTAAAAAAAAAAAAAAAAAGAATTAGGATACTTGTGACCTGGATAGAGGAGGAAGGCAGTAGTGGCTGCAGAGGACATAAGGGAAGCTTATGGGGTGATTTTAATGTTCTCTCTTGACTTACATGGTGGTAACATGGAGTTGTTTAATTTTTAAAAATATACAGAGATATATTCTTATGAAATACATACTTTTCTATATGTCCATTTAATGTTAATAAAAAGCTGAATGAAAAAAAAAAGATGAAGACATAAAAAAATGAACTTAAAAAAGAGCAGCAATTGGACTGACACCTGACTTCCCAGGAGCAGAATGGAAGCCAGAGGGCAAAACAATGTTACCTTCATTTTGTTGAAAGAAAACAACTGCCAACCTCAAATTCCATACACAGCAAAAATA
This sequence comes from Taxidea taxus jeffersonii, assembly GCA_003697995.1. Classification (NCBI taxonomy): domain Eukaryota; kingdom Metazoa; phylum Chordata; class Mammalia; order Carnivora; family Mustelidae; genus Taxidea; species Taxidea taxus. Next base: position 38,266 of record ML108294.1, on the reverse strand, counting down.
TCTTTCAGGAATGACAGCAAAAAGACACTTTCAGGGGCACCTGGGTGGCTCAGTTGGTTAAGCAGCTACCTTCAGCTCAGGTCATGATCCTGGAGTCCCAGGATCGAGTCCCACATCGGGCTCCCAGCTCCACGGGGAGTCTGCTTCTCCCTCTGACATTCTAGCCTCTCATGCTCTCTCTCACTGTCTCTCAAATAAATAAATAAATAAATCTTAAAAAAAAAAAAAAAAAAGACACTTTCAGGGGCACCTGCATGGGTCAGTGGGTTAAAGCCTCTGCCTTCAGCGCAGGTCATGATCTCAGGATTCTGGGATCGAGCCCCGCATCGATCTCTGCTGAGCAGAGAGCCCACTTCCCCCTCTCTCTCTGCCTGCCTCTCTGCCTACTTGTGATCTCTCTGTCAAATAAATAAATTAAAATCTTTTTTAAAAAAAAAAGAAAAGAAAAGAAAAAAAGAAAGGTCTGCAAAGTGAGCCCTTGGTTGGCAGCTGGGAACTTGGATGTAATGAGGGATCTCATCATTTCCAGAACTGATAAAGTGGCTCAATGTGCGAAAAAATGTTTATGCTGAATCTCTGTGTTCCTTTTCGGACTCTGAAATTTTGGTATGATTCAGGCAGAGGGTGTCTACATGAACATCCTCCAGTAAAAACCCTGGACACCGAATCTGCAGAATCTCCTTAGTAGACAGTATTTCACACGTGCCGTCACAGATCATTTTTGGAAAATGTAAGTGATCCTGTGTGACTCCACTGGAAGAGGATTCTTAGAAACCTATGACAGGTTTCCTCTGGAATTCACTGCATGTGCTTTTCCTTTGCTGGTTTTGCTTTATATCCTTTCACTATAATAAATCACAGCCATGAGTACAACTGTATGCTGAGTGCTCTGAGTCCTCCTATTAAATCATAGCATGGGGAGTGGTCTTTAGGACCCCCAATAGAGATGACTGATAGATAGATAGGCAGATGGATATAGAAAGAAGCAACTAATATTTCAAAATCATGTTTATATTCATAGGACAAATGAATATGCATATATAATCATTTTACTGAATGTCAAAAAAGAAATTTATGTCTTAAATTTTGGCATGGAAATTAATGTAAAAACAGTAATTTTTTCTAAAATGTAATCTTGATCAAGAAACTATTTTTTTAACTCAGTATTTACTCACCTTTAGTAACTTGATTTCTCGCATAGCAATTTTTTTAACCATTTTGTCATCATCACTTTCTAAGAACTTCTTGATGGCCACAATTCTTCCACTATCTTTATTCCTACACTTCATCACCATTCCATAGCTCCCTTCTCCAACCAACCCTAGGTTCTCATATTTTTCCATTTTAATTCAAAACCGGTAGGAATTCTTCTTGCTGTGGAAACCAAAACATAGAGTTAATAATGCTGAGCATATTAATTTCCTCCACCTTTCCAGTAAATTAATTCTTCCCCACTTGTTTTCCATATTAGAGCAGTCGCTGTGTTAATGGGTCTTCCATTCTGACTCACAATTTCTTACTGCTTCCACATCTAAGCTATGTTTCTCAAATTATTTCATTTAGGCAAGACATTTCATAATAGACAAGAATTAAAGCCATTAATTTGAATTATTAGATGCCATGTTAATGAAAATCAATATATATTTTTTAAAGACTTTATTTATTTATTTATTTGTCAGAGAGAGAGAGGAAGAGAGAGCGAACGAGCACAGGCAGACAGAGTGAAAGGCAGAGGCAGAGGGAGAAGCAGGCTCCCTGCCGAGCAAGGAGCCCGATGTGGGACTCGATCCCAGGACGCTGGGATCATGACCTGAGCTGAAGGCAGCCGCTTAACCAACTGAGCCACCCAGGCGTCCCGAAAATCAATATATTTTTAATTCAGATAAAGCAATACTTGAACTATCACGGAAAACAATTACAGCTTACTTTAGAAAAACACAACTCCTTTTCATTCAGAGGTGAAAAAGCTCAAGTGAGTTTTGTTTTGTTTTATAAGATTTTATTGTTAAGTAATCTCCACACCCAAGTGGGACTCAGACTCACAGCCCTGAGATCAAGAGTCATTCACCCTACTGACTAAGCCAGCCAGGTGGCTTAAACATCAGGTTTAAAAAAGCAAAGTTGAGGGCCAAGTAGATGGCTCAGTTAGTTAAGCAACCAACTCTTAGTTCTGGCTCAGGTCATGATCTCATGGGTGGAAGAATCAAGCCGCAAGTCGGGCTCCGGGCTCCAGGCTCCAGTGGGGGGTAGCAGAGGGGGGGTCTACTTAAGGATTCTCTCTCTCTGCCCTTCCTCCCACTGATGCTCTCTATCTCTCTTTCTCAAACAAATAAATCTTTTAAAAAAGCAAAGTTGAAAATCTTTATGCACTTTCTACTCAGTTGGGAAAAATATTTGTTCACAAAATGATCACTTACCAAGTTAACACTAAGAAGCTTTGATAAAGCTGTTTTTCTTTACCTTTCTTAATGTCGCAATTACATTCCCATATTGAACTTACCAAATAACAATGACATCACAGTATATAAGCAAATTATTTAAAAATTAAATTTTAGTAGGACCAAATACAATATTTCAAAAATCCTTTTAATGATTACTCACTTTGAGTATGGTCATTTGAATTTTGTGTTTAGAATTCTTTTACATCTCGTTATATGACATTTTTGGATAATGGCTATCCTAATAATGACTGATGAAGGATTAGCGATCATTCTACTACATATTTTGGTATAGAAAAAAACTTTTCTGTTCAAATACAGATAGATTTTAATTCACAAGACTTGACTGCCATGAAATATAAAAGCTAGTAACTCCAGAATTAAATTTATTTATTTATAAAATATTTTATTTATTTATTTGACAGAGAGAGACACAACAAGAGAGGGAACACAAGCAAGGGGAGTGGGAGAGGGAGAAGCAGGCTTCCTGCCAAACGGGGCACCCAATGCAGAGCTGGATCCCAGGACCCCGGGATCATGACCTCACCAGAAGTCAGAAGCTTAATGACTGAGCCACCCAGGCGCCCCTAAATTTATTTTTTAAATCTAATTTTGAACTTAAATTCCAAAAGCAAAGAATAAAAAATATTTCTCCTAATCCCAATATGGTTCTAAGAGTTTTGTGAGAAAAAATCTTTCAGTAACTGTACATTCAGATGATGATTTATAACTGATTTTTTAAAAGATTTTATTTATTGATTGAGAGAGAGAGAGACAGTGACAGAGGGGGGTGGGAGAGGGAGAAGCAGGCTCAGGGAGCTCAATGAGGGGCTCCATCCCACCAGGATGCTGGGATCATGACCTGAGCTGAAGGCAGACCCTTAACAACTGAGTCACCCAGGTGCCTCTATAGCTGATTTTTTTTAACCTAACAATACAAGAATACTCATTCATAAAACATTGAAAGAAAAAAAAATTCTCACCTATTTCATTAATTGTGTCCTATGGCAATCTAAAACTAATTTACCCAGATTGTGAACTGCGATGTTTCATTTGCTTCCATATTATCAGTTATCAGTACACTGACAACAAAAACAAAATAAATACCCTCTTTGTTCTAGCAAACTGTGATAATGCAGCGTGTTACATTTTCATCAGTTTACCTTAATAATCTAGGGATAGATAGATAGAGAGATAGACAGGCAGACATGGAAAACCAGAAGACTGACCCGAAGTGGGAAAAGATGAAAATAAATTCTCGTCAACACCAACTCCAACTATTTCATATTTTACCACTAGCTTTGATAGTAGTTTCTATAAGCTGTTTACAGAGCAGTGCCCACAACACTAACTTTCCATATTTGACATATTAACTTCCATTTAATCTCTACTATTTTTTAAGTAAACCGTTTGAAAAAAAAATTCTCGGTATAATTCTTTCTCTCCTTTCCTGAATTTTTTTTCTCCTCCCATGAAGACAGCATGCTTTCTCAAGGACTCGACCTTTAGGTTTCTCATGCCAAGAGCAAAAATAGGGGGACACTATAACCTGGATCATTTTTAGACACTTTGCAACTGGTGTCCTCAATGCCTGAAAATGCAAAGTGAACAAAATTAAGATGACCTTAAGCGGGTCTAGGATGTGATGAGCGTGTGGCAAGCTAACAGTCAGCAGGTTTTGTTCTGGAAACCAACCAGGCATGTGGGCACAGCGCGTTGAACCACCTGCTTTCTCAAGTGGCACTGCCCACAAATGCCTTGGAAGTATCAGCGCTTCAAAAGCGGTGGTTTCCCGAAACAGTTACTCATAAACTACAGTTTTTCATGCCTTCCACGCCCGTGCACAGACTGAAAGGAGGCCTGGCCAAACATTTCTGGACACGTGCCTTGGAAGCATCTGGTTCTAATGCCAACAATCAGGGAACAAAAACAATGTTAATTTTATTTTGTTAAAGACAGACTGAAATCTATCATAGATCAATGAACGAGATGATGAAAGTTCTTTAAAGTATTGTACAAATAAAATAAAATTTTAAAACAATAACTAAAAGATGAAAGTACTGTACTTGGCGCGCCTGGGTGGCTCAGCTGGTTAAGTGACCGCCTGGAGACGGGATCAAAGCCCGCATCAGGCTCTCTGCTCAGCAGGGAGTCCGCTTCTCCCTCCGACCCTCCCCTTCTCATTCTCTCTCTCAAATAAATAAATAAAAAGATAACAAAAGTACGATACTTACCGTTTCTTTTAAAACCCTTTCACATGGAAAGACCCAGGGGTTTCCAACCTGGAAACAAACTTGGGGAGAAATGCATCTCGCCCGCAGGTCTACAAGACGCTGGCTAGCGAACTAGCAGTTGCGGGGCTGGAAGGGGTTCCGCTGGGGACACCGTCACGGGTCCGGGGCGAACCGGGCGGGGAGGCAGACGGGCCCCGGCCTGCGGCAGGCGCGCTCTCAGGGGGACCGCGGGCCGCATGCTGCCGTCGTCAAGGCAACGACCTCAGTCCGCCCCAGCCATCGGCGCAGTCCCGGGAGACAGATACAGCCCGGGTCAGAACGCGCCCGCGGCAGGCACCAACACGCCGGTCGGGGCCAAGGCCCGTAAAGAAATGAGCTGGGCGGGAGGGCACCGTCTCCCCGCTCTCAAGGCGCCCCGTCCCCGGAGTCTGGGAAGCGGCGTGGCTCCAGCGAGCCGCGGGCGAAGGCGTTGGCCGCCGCGCTGCAAGGGGGCGGGCTCTCCCCCGCCCGGCCCCGCCCCGAGTGCGCCAAGCTCGCCGTGCTCCGATTGGCTGCGCCGTCGTCACGCGCTACGACCGGCTCCGCGCCCGCCACGGGCCCCCGCACCTGGGGCCCCGCCGGGTTCTTCGCGCGCGGACGCCAGCCCCGACTTCCGCTTCAGTTCGGACGGGGAGCGGCCCGGTTCTGCCTTCGCCGGAGACCTGTCCTCGCCGCTGAGGGCCAGAGGCGACCCCGGTGCTCCCGGAGAGAATAAAGGGGTGGTGGCTCTGAGGGACTGGGAGAAAGCGGAAGACGGAGACGGGCAGAGGGCGACGAAGCGGCCCTGCCGGGGGCGGGGGGGAGCCGGGCCTGCCCTGGGCGCTCTCACCCCGGAAGGCTCCGGCTCTCCGCTCGGGGCAGCGGGGCCAGGCTGGGCCAGGTGGGTGACAGGGTGACAGCCTAGGAGGTGACGATTAGTAGGTGAGGCAAGGTGAAAGCAAGCAGGTGACAACGCAAGGGACGCCAGGAGGGACGTCGAGGACAGCCTGGGCACTGAAAGCGAGGGACCCACTGTGGCTGGAGGTCATGGGAGAGGGAGAGCGGAGAAGGGCCAGGGCGGCAGGGCGGCCGGAAGACAGGTGCAGTGCGGGCGAATGGCCGCCGAAGAGGGTGCAGTTGGGGGTGACACGCCGAAGGCACAGACCAGGCCAGACTGGGGGTTAAGAACGGCGCTCAGGCTTGAGTCCCACTGAGAAACGGGGTTTTCCTCATCTTCAAGTAGTTTGGGGTTGAGGCCGTGCCCCTCCAGTGAGAGGCCGTAAGCACTTTACACCGCATTGGGTCAGGAAGACTGGGACCCTGGCGGGCTCAGTCCGCGGAGCGTGCGGCTCTTGATGTCAGGGATCCCGAGTTTGAGCCCCTCCTTGGGTGGTGGAGATTCTGTAAATCTTTATAAAAACAAATCAGGAAGACTGAATGTTTTACCATTGTATTTGCTCTCTAGAACACCTTGACCCAAGTAAGAATGTCCTGGAGCAGCAGATATCTACAACCGTAGTCAAAGTTGGGTATTAATTCCTTCTTGTATACTGAGAAGTAAATGTTCTGATTTATAAATCATCTTCTGTTAACGTGGTTAGCATGAATTAGTCTTCCAGTGCTTGATCACCTTGGTCAAGCTGCTTAAAAGCTAGATCCTGGGGCGCCTGAGTGGCTCAGTGGGTTAAAGCCTCTGCCTTCGGCTCAGGTCATGGTCCCAGGGTGCTGGGATCGAGCCCCACATCGGGCTCTCTGCTCAGCAGGGAGCCTGCTTCCTCCTCTCCTCTGCCTGCCTCTCTGACTACTTGTGATCTCTGTCTACCAAATAAATAAATAAAATCTTAAAAAAAAAAAAAAAAAAGCTAGATCCTGGACCTATAATTATGAGGCGCAGACCTAGGACCTGGGCATGGAAAGAATACAATGCTTTGGTCAATTTGAGATCTCATAATGTAGACGTTAGCTCTATCCCTGGCTCTAACCGAGTTGGAGGGCGCCATGCCCCCATTCTGTTAGCTCTGTAGGCCGGAACGTAATCTGATGAATTTTTTGTATGAATTCAAGAGACCCACCCCCTTTTATAAAGTTGCAAATGTTAGGACTGAAGCTTGAGAACAAGAATACAAAAATAGGGTGCCTGGGTGGCTCAGTGGGTTAAGCCTCTGCCTTCGGCTCAGGTCATGATCTCAGGGTCCTGGGATCAAGTCCCGCATCGGGCTCTCTGCTCCACAGGGAGCCTGCTTCCTCCTCTCTCTCTCTCTCTCTGCCTGCCTCTCTGCCTACTTGTGATCTCTGTCTGTCAAATAAAAAAATTTAAAAAAAAAGAATCCAAAAATATTTTACTTTTCCAACCTTAGAAGTATATTCAACAATGTAAACATTTAAAGGCCCCTCCAGGCAAGAGGCCCTGAAACTTAAATAACCTATTTATAACCCCCAGGGAACCAAAAGCATAAAGGCTAAAAATCCTAAATTTGGTGAATAGGCAATGCTTGAGAAAACGGCTTCAAAAAGAACTGAGTTTGAAAGCCAACTGTGAAGGTGACACGGGGTATTCAACAATTATACATCCTGGGTGAAGCTATCTATGGGTTTGCTGAGGAGGTAGCATTAGGTAGAAACAGGATTAGGTTATTGCTTATTTTTCTTTTTCAACTGGGAAATCATTGTAGGGAAAAAGAATAGAGAGAAGCTTTCAAGAGGCAAGAAAAGGAATAATGAAAAGCCCAGGACAGGTAGTGAAGGTGGTAAAGTATGAGATGGTCTTACCCTTGAAGAGGCTTAGAGAAAAAAGGGAAAACTGAGAAAAGTGTAGGACATACACATTAGCTGGCCTGGATCTTCTCAGTAAAAGGACTTCATTTTTGCTGAAAAAGATAATGGTGAGATTGATGCTCAAGGATTTAAGAGCAGAAATACCTTGAAGTAGGTAGTTACAAAGAAGTCATTGTGATATGAAAAGAATACAAAATAGCAAAACATGCCCACTGGAGCCTGGACACCATGAATTTGCAGTGAAACCAACTGACTCTGTTTTATAGGACTTGGCATCCCCAGGGGTAAGAGTGGAGAAAACAGATGGCACACAAATTCTTAGATAATTGGTACTGCAAGGAGAATAAATGAAGGAGTTAAGAAATTAAGTAAGACGGAGTGGCTGGCTCAGTCGGAAGAGCGGCGACTGGAGTGTGAGTTCAAGCCTCATGCTGGGTGCAGAGCTTACTTTAAAAAAGAAGAGGAAGAGAAATCAAGTATAATGGGGAAAGCACCATTGAAATGGCTTGCCATGGGTTCCAGCTAGATAGGAAGCTGAATTTTGACAGAATTTAGCTAATAAACAGAAAATGCAGAGGCACTGAAGGAGTGGAGGTCACAAAGGCATGAAGTTTAATGGAGTGAGATGGGGGAAAGTGACTGTTGAAGCAATTTGTGAATTCAAGACTTTGGAATTGACACAAGATGATGATGATGGGGGTTCCAAAGCTGGAATGTTTGGCTCTTCCTTTGGTAGAAGATTAATGAAGAATGTCATTGGAATTTAATTCAATCCCATGAGATCAGAGTAGGCAAAGTGTTGAACTTCTTATAAAAAATCATAACATGGGGACGCCTGGGTGGCTCAGTTGGTTAAGTGGCTGCCTTCAGCTCAGGTCATGATCCCAGCGTCCTGGGATCGAGTCCCGCATCGGGCTCCTTGCTCAGCAGGGAGCCTGTTTCTCCCTCCGCCTCTGCCTACCACTCTGTCTGCCTGTGCTCACTCTCTCTGACAAATAAATAAATAAAATCTTAAAAAAAAAATCATAACATGAACTACTCAAATGGGACAATACAGAGAGGGTGAGAGGGACATTTTAATCACTAAAAAAAGTGAAAATAATTCTAAAAATCTAAAAAAAAAAAAAAAAAGAAAATAATTCTAAAAATCTAAAGAAAACAGCGTGGGAGTGCATGCGATTGGCAACAAGTGAGGAGAACTGGTGATATGGTAAAGAAACAAAGGTCAAAAGAGACAAAGGACTATTTGACCCAGCAATGTCATGCCTAGGTATAGACCCAAGAAAAATGAAAACATGTTCACACAGAAACCTTTAAACAACCACAATGAGATACCACCTCACACCAGTCAGAATGGCTAAAATTAACAAACCAGGAAATGACAGATGCTGGCGAGGATGCAGAGAAAGGAGAACCCTTCTACACTGTTGGTGGGAATGCAAGCTGGTGCAACCACTCTGGAAAACAGTATGGAGGCTCCTCAAAAAGTTGAAAATAGAGCTACGCTATGACCCAGCAATCACATCACTGGGTATTTACCGTAAAGATACAAATGTAGTGATCCAAAGGGGCACGTGTACCCGAATGTTTATAGCAGCAATGCCCACAATAGCCAAACTATAGAGAGAACTTAGATGTCCACCAACAGATGAATGATTAAAGATGTGGTATACACATACGATGGAATGCTATGCAGCCATCACAAAAACCAAAATCTTGCCATTTGCAACAACATGGATGGAACTAGAGGATATTATGCTAAGTGAAATAAGCCAGTCACAGAAAGACAAGTAACACATGATCTCTCTGACATGAGGAATTTGAGAGGCAGGGTGGGGAGTCATGGAGGGTAGGGAGGGGAAAAAATGAAACAAGATGGAACTGGGGCGGGAGACAAACCCTAAGAGACTCTTAATCTCAGGAAACAAACTGAGGGTTGCTGGGGGGTAAGGCGGGGAGGGAGAGGGTGGCTGGGTTATGGACATTGGGGAGGGTATGTGCTATGGTGAGTGCTGTGAAGTGTGTAAGCCTGATGATTCACAGACCTGTAGCCCTCGGACAAATAATACATATGTCAATTTAAAAAATTTGGGGGGGAGAAATAACTTTAAACAAATGTTTATAGCAGCAATGATAGAATATCCAAAAAGTGAAACTCAAATGTCCATCAACTGATGAATGGATAACCTATGGTATATCCAAGCAATGGAATGTAAAAAGAATGAAGTATTGGGACGCCTGGGTGGCTCAGTTGGTTAAGCGGCTGCCTTCAGCTCAGGTCATGATCCCAGCGTCCTGGGATCGAGTCCCACATCGGGCTCCTTGCTCGGCAGGGAGCCTGCTTCTCCCTCTGCCTCTGCCTGCCACTCTGTCTGCCTGTGCTCGCTCTCTCTCTAACAAATAAAATCTTAAAAAAAAAAAAGAATGAAGTATTGATACATGCTACAATATGGATGAATCTTGAAAACATTATGCTAAGTGAAAGAAGCCTGGCACAAAAAGCCATGTGTTGATTCCATTTAAGTAGTGTCCATCATAGGCAAATCCACAGAAGCAGAAAGATTAGTGGCTACGAGAGACTGAGGGGGAGATGGGAATGGATTTGGATTCGAATGGGTATGCATTTCCTTTTAGGGTGATGAAAACGTTCTGGAATTAGACAGTGGTCATGGTTATACAACCTTGTGAATATATTAACAACCACTGATCTGTATTAAAAGTGTGGATTTTACATATGTAAATTATATCTCAATACAAAAATAGACCACAGGACAAGAAATATATGACCTTCCCGGAAATCTTTTTCAATAAATTTACATATTTTAGCTTAGAGTAGCTCAGATGTCCCCACATTAGTGAGCATCCCTATTAGATGACCCTTGGCAATGATCATTTTCTACACATCTTGACATCCCAAAACAGTGTGCTTGGGCCAGTTTCTTGACAAAAAATACCTCTCACTTAGATCCCACAAGATACTGATTTATCATAGGTTTTTGCCATCACTTCAAATGAGTCACCAAGTGAAGGGCCATAAAACTTCAGACTACAAAAAGTAGTCTTTATTTTCAGTATATTATAGAGCATGCAGCTATGAATACATCCCATCATTCTATGAAGAAAATGGACCGACTTTTGAAATTCTAGTTCTTTGGTGGAAGGACACTTGCCATAGAAGAGAGAATTCTGTTCTCAAACTAGTAGTTGGTTTGATAACCTCATTACTACATACACCAGTGACTAAGATGACACTCAGATTTCAAAACCTAAAGTACAATGTACCCCTTACGTTGCCAAACTCAACACACATCCACACTATATCATAACAGTGTGAACCTGGAAATCCATTCCTCACGTTAAAAATACACATTGTTTGCCCTGGTAACGTGCCTCTTACAAAAACTCTCCCATGACTTTGTCTCCCTCTAGCCTCTACCCCATTCCTGTTAATCTTTATACTAAAACTCCAGAAAAAGTCTATTCATTTCTTCTAGTTCTGTCTTGGACTTTCATCCTTATCACGTCACTGAAATAGTTTTTCCCCAAAACTATGGCCTATATCCTGCCAAGGCCATCAGTGGCAGAGATTACTCACAGTAAGCTGGTTCCTTTCTCCTGTGTGTACGGCTTGTTTATTTTCTGCAATCTCCATTGAGGCTGGGGTCATGTGATTTAATTCAAGTCAGTGGAACATGAGATCTCTACCATTCCCAGTTCTGGCCCATAAAAATCCCTGCGCAAGATCCTCCATATTCCTCTTCTCTTTCACCTGGCTATAACGAAGATGACTACAACATGATCTTGAAGCCACACATGAAAGTTGGTAGAGCCTTCATTCATCTGTGTTCCTAAATGACGAAGTAGGGGAGGGCCAGACCACTGGCCTCTTCATTACCACTCTTTTTTTTTTTTTAAGATTTTTATTTATTTATTTGTCAGAGAGAGCGCAAGCGAACGAGCACAGGCAGAGGCAGAGGGAGAAGCAGGCTCTCTGCCAAGCAAGGAGTCGGATGTGGGACTCGATCCCAGGACGCTGGGATCATGACCTGAGCCGAAGGTAGCCACTTAACCAACTGAGCCACCCAGGCATCCTTCCACTCTCCTATTTTTTATATGAGGGGTAAAAAAACTACTGTTTGTGCCATTGCACATTTTGGGGTCAATTTATTACAGCAGATCGCACAGCTTAAATACCTTATTAGACCTCTCCGCAGCATTTGACATAACTCTCTGTTTTCTTTTGAGATGAACTCTTGAAACATAGCTTTCCATGACACAGTACTTGCTATCATTTATCTTCCTTTGCAGGCTTCTCCTGTACTAGAACCCTGGCTTTTAAGAGTATCTGAGGGCTCAGTCCTTGGCCTCTTCTCTTCTGTACACTTACTTCCTAGGTGATCTCATCTCATCCAACAGCTGCAAAGACCCATACTGGCCACTCCTAGCCCTGAACTCTCCTCGGAGAATTCCAAAATCAACCTGCTCACACTTCTTCCTGGCTATCCAACTGGCATATGAAACTTAACATTGCTAAAAGAGAACTGTTGATTTTTCCCTCCACAATCTACTCCTGCTTCTTTAATATCTCAACAGAGTACAACTTTCCACCCAAGTTCCATAAAAATCCCAGGGATCATCCTGGAACATTATCTTTCCCTCACACTGAGAATCTAATACATAATTAAGTCCTCTAGGTTCTATCTCCAAGATAGATCTTATTAGCTGGCCACTCATCACCATCTTCACCACTGCAACCCTAACCTAAGCCACCTTCCATCACCTGATACTCCTTCCTGGCAGGCTCCACACTAATTCAGATCCCTACAACTCCAGTACAAGGGTAAAATCCAAACTACAAGGCCACCCACAATTTAGCTCTTATCTCTTGATATCTGCTGTTACGAACCCACCGGCCCTCGGACGCCCGAAGCTTCCAAACACAGAGCCTGTGCATTTGTTCTATTTGCAGTGTCTCCTACCGGTATCAGGGCTGCCTTCTCTTTAGTTTGGACTTGAAATGCACCTCCTCGGTGATGATTACAGAACAGCCCATTTCCTGTCAATATTCATTCTCCACTAGCTCTGCCCTGTTAGCCATGTGACCTTGGGAAAGTAGTTCACCCCCAGGCCTGAATTAACTCTGCTGTAAAATAAACAGGACTCTTCCTCATAGGATTATGTTCGGACTAAATGAGTTGTTTTGTGCCCAGAACTTATCAGGACTGAAATTCCTTATTTCCATGTTTGTTGCCACCCTCCCTCGAAAGATACAAGTTTCCAGAGGGTAGGCTGTACCTGCCGCCCTATTACGGATCAGCACCTAGGAGCATTTCTGGCACATACTGAGATTCTAATAAATATTCACAGACTGCTGTGTAGGTCCTTCTCACTTCTGTCACATGTGTTCCTTAAGTGCCTGCTTTGAAATATCACTCTAAGTCACTTCTGGTAAGTCATCAGGAATTGAAAGGTCTCTCACGACTATTTTCTTTTCTTTTTTTTTTTAAGGATTATTTATTTGACAGACAAGTAGGTCACAAGTAGGCAGAGGCAGGCAGAGAGAGGAGGAAGCAAGCTCCCCGCTGAGCAGAGAGCTGGATGCGGGGCTCGATCCCAGGACCCCGGGATCATGACCTGAGCCGAAGGCGGAGGCTCTAACCCGCTGAGCCACCCAGGCGCCCCTCTCAGGTCTATTTTCTAAGTTGCTATCCTCATCAACCAATATGCAAGATTTTTTTTCCCATTACGAGCTTCAGTTCACCTCTTTAAAAAGAAAAGAATTTAGATTCTCAGATTTTAAAAAAGACATGTAAAATGATGGGCCCTCAGAAATTATTCCTTTCTACTTGGCCTCGTTACTCAATCTTGTGCTTCCTGAATGTAGTTCCTGATTATGGGAGCCGTAATTTTAGGATCCAACTAACGCTGGAGGCTGTGATTTTACAATTTGCTAAAATAACCCCAGGATAAAAACGCACCGCATCTGAAGTTTGAATTTCTGGGATTTCAAACTCATTTTCCAAAATTAGATAAATCACCCTTTAAAGCAGGTCGACACTTTTGGCTAATCATGCCATACTATCGTTGAGTGCGATATCTTTCCGAGCTCCAGTCTCCTTGGCTGTAAAATGAGTAACGACTTAGCTTGCCTAAATATGAAATCCGACGTGAAGCTACCAGAAGTGTGACTCAGTTTACCTTCACATAGTGAACTAATTTTAGAGATAAAAATGGGTGTAAAGGTATTTCACTGGTTGAACTATTTTAAAGTGGAAGCATCTGCTTTTCATTGGCATCTGTATGCTATCCAGGACTCGTCACTGTTGATTCCTTTTATCAAAACACCTCCTAAATTCAAGCGCCAAAAAATAAGCTAAATCTATTTCCTTCCCTCAGATGTAAGTCTTGAATTACAACAGCTTTAGGTTTCCTGCTTCCATTCTTATCCTCCTACCATGTTTTCTTTTCTTTTTTTTTTTTTTTTAGTTGTTATTTGAGACAGACTGACAAGAGAGCACAGGTGGGGAGGAGAGGGAGAAGCAGGCTCCCGGCTGAGGGACTCAATCATCCTAAAGTTGCCACACAGAGGCTATGTATTGTCTTAATGCTTTGCACAGCATTCACAACTGCACTTCTCCATTAGAAGCTCAAGGAGACCGATGACTCACGCAACTTCAGAATCCAGAACGGTGTCTGGCATGCGGAGGTGGTTCAGTTTACACCTTATCAAGCATTAGATGGTTTGTCATTAGAACAGCAGTGCGGGGCGCCTGGGTGGCTCCGTGGGTTAAGCGATTGCCTTTGGCTCAGGTCATGATCCTGGAATCCCAGGACTGAGTCCCACATCGGGCTCCCTGCTCAGCATGGAGCCTGCTTCTCCCTCTGACACTCCCCCCTCTTGTACTCTCTCCCTCTTTCTCAAATAAATAAATAAAATCTTAAAAAAAAAAAAGTGTAACAGTATATAGGTAAACACATACACCCATGCCAAGGTATTTAGAGACCATCTACAGATTACACTATGGGAGTTCATTCCTCTGGATTATCTGTGTTTTCTACAACGTGCACAGCGTGTTTTTCATTGCAGTAAATATACACAAAATTGACCATTTCATATACTGGAATAAAAAAGGCACAAGACAAAATTGCATACAGTCCTAGACAGCCTGACCTTTTCAGGTCCCATTTCACATCAAAATCCAAGAGGGTTTCACAGCCCTCCTGCCTCCTCACCCAGAAAAGCCTGTTTGCCCTTGTGTTCCACACGCCATTTTATTTCTCCCGAAAGTGAGAAAATTAGAATACTTGTGACACTATGCTTTCCCTCACCGAGCCCTGGCCATTCTACCCAATGCTTTCAAAGTCTTTAGATTTCTAATGCCCATGCTCTAGCACATTTCCGTACCCCTAGTACCACCACTCTAGAATCACAGCTCCGGACATACTGGGAGTAGACTTTTACCGTATTTGCTCAATTCATCACAGAACTCCTTCAGTTTGTTTACTATATAGCTAGAGACATTTCAAAATAGAATTACCTGCCCCCACTTACTAAATAAATAAATAAAAACCTTAAAAAAAAAGTTTTTGGGGGGCCCTCAAGTGGCTCAGTTGGTTAAGCATCCTCTGCTCAGGTGGTGATCTCAGGGTTATGAGATCAAAGGTGGGACCAGGTTCTGAGCTCAGCAGGGGACCTGCTCCATCTCTCCCTGTCCCTCTCTCCACCCCACCCCCCAAAAAAGGCAAAACAAAAAAACAGGACAGGACGACAGCAAAAATCCAGTGGAGTCAAAAATCGTTAACAGGTGGGACCCCTGGGTGGCTCCGTTGGTTAAGCCACTGCCTTGG
>ML108294.1:1066-22553 GCA_003697995.1 Taxidea taxus jeffersonii | reverse complement strand
AAAAGCCTCAAGTTCTAAAATTATATATGCATTAGGACCTCATTTTTCATTTGAAATACACACTTGCAAATGTGACTATTTTTCCTTTAATATTCTTTTAGAGCTTGACAAATTCGTTTCAACTTCTGAATTGGATCATGCCTATAACTTCAGGTAACTCAATCTTCCCATCCCTCTCTTCCTTTCCTTCTGCGATTTGAGGTAGCAATCCTTTGGAAAACTGAAGTCTTGGTGTTTCTTTAAATAAACGTTTAGTATAAGCAGTATGATTTTGATCATTCTCACCTTCCTTAAACTTATTCCCTTATGCTACTCTTTAACTTGTATCCCAGTTAGCTAAGTGAACTTGGAAACACTTCTAACCATGTTCAAGTCGTACTTAACTGATTTTACTTTTTTAGACATCAAATTCCACAAACAAGCAGCAGTTGGTTTTAGAACAATTCCGTATTTTCACTTAGGTTGTAGGAAATGCGATTGGGAGACAGTACTTTGGAGCACAAACCTACAGATTAAATCAGGGACATAAATGCCGCAGACGTCAGTAGTTTATTGTTTGTTTAGTCCAAACACATTCAAAATGGAAACTCAAAGAATACTTTTCCACCTGAAACAATTAAACTAGATTCTACTAGCATATAATGCTTAACACATTACAGCAATAATGATGGTAATCCATTGTCTTCTATACCTACTAAAGCCAAGATGGTAAAGCCAATTTGGTTGCAATAGTGTCATAAGGATAGAATATTACCATCAAAAAAAAAAAAAAAAAAAAAACCATCAGCAAATAACAGTAATGGTCAATGAATTATTTTTACTCTGGTTCACTGAAAAGGGGACAAAATGTTAAAAGTCCACAGTACTGCAGGTGAACAATCACCATGTAAACTTCTCCATGTGGTGTTTTAATGTTTTATTCACGGTATGTAAAGACTGAAGCTGAATGGCTCTTTACTCAGATTTTCTACTACACTTAACATTTGTCATTACTTTTGGTGCCAGAACGCAGTTCTTATGGGTGGCAGGGCATTATCCTAGATTGGAAATTATATATATATTTAAAATGGGAAGATAAGAAATCCAAGAGTAGAGAAAAAATATGCTATAAAACAAAACAAAACGCTGACAACAAACCACTTATTTAAAAGTAGTTTGAATAAAGGCTTCAAAACTCAAAAGTAATTTTCTGGTAAGAACTTCAAGTACTATACATCAGAAAGTGTAAAAGTGTTCAAACAGGAAAAAAAATCTTTAAGCCCCCCGAAATGGAAACTATGAGAAATCTGTGTCCCCAAAATATATGCAATAGTGCAAGACTTTTCCCCAAACATGGAAGACCTCATTCAAGGGGGAAAAAGGACAGATTTAATTTCACTTATATTGCCCAGTACATGAAAAACAAAGTATGTGCATCATTTGCTAGTTTACTAAAATAGCAAACAGTTCCATAATTCAGATCCAGTTTGCTACCATGTCAAGTGCATTTTTTTGTTGTTGTTTTTACTACGAATGGAGAAGTCTTCCATGCTAACAAGCAGCTTTAAGTGGTCACACTTAATTTACCTCACTCCTAGCCTGAAACATCAGAAACTGTTATGTACCAAATGCTCCAAGCACAAAACTGGATATCCTTTGCCATACTTGCGGTTTACTGGAACTTGCTAGAAAGACAGACAATAATCCAGCAGCTACAAACTTTGCTCACAGAATTGTTTAGAGATTTATGTAAAAATAAAAGATGTCGTCCCAGACTTAAATTCAGAGCCACTCGGGTGCTGACATCAGTTCAAGAATTGTGCAAAATGAATGACGGCTCCCTGCCCCCCCAAAAAGAGAAAATGCGAACACTTAGGAGCTGCTGTTCTTTCCTCTGAAAATTGCAGTATCCTCACTTCAGGTTTACTCGCCATTTATGGACTCTGACTGCTTTTAAAAGGTCATAAGAAATGTACATCAAGGGGATGACTTTTCCAAGCACCTCTCGAGTGATACGCTTCAACGCTCACACTCATGCCAAGAGAAAAGCCAACAAGAGACTTACTCAATTAACTGACTTCCTCCTTCCCTGTCCCTCCCAAACACACCAGACTCCCGCCCACAGAGCACACAAAGTTGTTAACCGAGGAACAAAGTAAATAATATGCTAGTTGATTTTACTGATTTTAAAGATACTGCAATTTTTACACACTTCAATGATTTTTTTCCACATTTTGCAGCTGTCTGGCTTTGCAGCACAGCAATTCATACACTCGACTGTACAAAATTACCAGCAAGACTGGAATGATGTATTAATAGAAGGCACCATCATGCTTATTACATTACCGGAGAACAAAAATACAGTAAAGACAATTTCCACTGTACACAGCTTAAAGAAAGGAAAAAGGGAGGAGTGTGTTGAGCAGCCAGCCATCCCTGTACTGAAGAGGGGCAGGTAGAAAAATCTTAGATATGGAGCTACTAAATCTGGTCTAATATTCAAGACCATAGCATTTGAAGTTCTGATTTTTGTTATTTAGTTCATAACTAAATGATTCCCTTCTGGGATATACTTGTAGTCTTGTTAAGGTTTATGTGTACACACGCTGGTCACAGCAAGCAGATAAAATGCCCTCATCATTTCACAAACTATTCTCTACTGGAAAAAAAGAAGAAAGATTTTTTCCCCTGTTGCCTCCTGTCGCAGATGTCAATGTTAATGAGTTCAGAGTACCCATTAGTGCATTTTGATGAGTGCATAACAAGTTTCTGTTGGGTTGTATTTTGGGGGGGAGCCAAGAAAAAAGGCAAGATTCTCCAATTGCACAAATTGCACTATTTGTGTTTCCAACATTAATAGGCAGAAACAGTAACACTTAAAACAAAATGTGCAGCAGAGGATTTTTTTTTTTTTGACTCAAAGGACCTGAATTCAGTTGGGCATGTCCTTTTAAGTTCATTTTGTTGTAGACAGTTTAAGATATGGTCATTTCTCAGTCCTTAATTCTCCAAGTCTAGATTTATAAATTAACAATGTGACTCCTGTTGTGAAATTGGGGAAATAATGTCCACCTCAATTTAACTGATAACCAAAAGATGCTTTTCACATCAAAGAAATGATCAAAAAGGCTGTGTCACATTCCAAAGCCAAAAAAAAATTAACAAGAATGCAAACACGATGAATAATGTACCACTGCCAAGACTTTGCCAACAGTGGAGCTTCAGCGACGCTGTCCTGTGAAGCGGCCTTCCATTTGCCCGGTTCCTCTTCCAGAGCCAAGTTTCTGTGCCATGCCACCTCTCGGAGGAGGTCCTCTTCCATCCCGGTCACGCATCATTCCACCGCCCACTATGCCACGTGGACCACCAGGACCTCGATCGTTGCGCCTAATATCCCTGCGGTCATCACCACCGCCTCTGGTTTCTCGCTCTCTTGCAGCTCTCGTTTTTTTCTCTTCCACATTTAAACGTACTTCCCCTCGAAACATAATTGGCTTTAAAGGGAGAAAAAAGATTTACATGGGCAGGTTAGAGAGCAACTGTCACGTATTCCCTTAAGTAAGAAAATCCTGACAAAAAAACTCCAGGAAATTTTTAATATGCAATCTATTCCAACCCTCTTCACCAGAGCAAACAGTGCAATTTAAAATAATCCACACCTCAAATTGGACTGTCATAAGTAACTGTGTGGTAAAGAAAAAATAATAATAATAAACAAACAGAAAATAATCCATACCTCAAGCTTTAAAACTACTACCAAATCTTTATTCTTTGCATAAATACCATTTCTAGTAAACTATCTTTAGCTTCACCATTAAGAAAAGATCTTCTTTGGCTTTAAAATACACCAAATGAGTATTACAAACAATAGGAATGATAAAGTCTTGAACTATGTATACCCTTTCAGTCACTTACTTTTGCAATTAAGATTCTCTGAACTGGTTCAGAGTCATCAAAAACCACAAAACCAAAGTTTGGAAGCTTTCCCCCAACACCCTTCGTATTGATGCGAAGTTCCACAACATTTCCAAAACCTGTGAAAATATGTATTATTACACCAAGGGTTAAAGATTTTAAAAGAATACTTTGTAGCTTTAATTGTCACACCAAGGGTTAAATATTTTAAAAGAATACTTTGTAGCTTTAATTGTCGTGGAGAAATATTCTTAATCTACTTGAACCATTTCAAAATAAAAGTTACAAGCCGCTTCATCCAGTGACAACCAAGCAAGGTACATTATTCACTCATACAAATCATTCACATAAAGACTCCAACGACTAGCCCAGCCACTTGTTTTGTTACCCTTCTCAATTAGTCCTCTCAAAAGGAAAGTCAGCTGCATGGTTTTACAAAAACACTGATATTTTCTATTTCTGACTTATATTTTCCCAAAGAATCTCATCCCCAATTTTAAGTCTGCATCAGCTCTTTCTTCTAACCTCTACAACTAGGCCAGTCAACACTAGGTACAGTCATGGGGGAACATCCAATACAACCTTCTACTCCTTTCTGATCAACTGAAGTGATTGGTAACCTGGGGACATACAGTTTAGAGAGAGATAAATAAACGTGCTTTTAAAAAGTCCTAATTACATTATAAAAAAAGCTTTCTTCCCCCCTGCTTAATTTTCCAATAAACCAAAATAAACTACTCACTCATGAAGAACTCTTTCAGTTCATTTTCATCAATATCATGTGGCAAGTTACCAACAAAAAGTTGATGACTGTCTGGATAGCGGATTATTCTACGGTTGTCAGATTCATTCTGTTCAATATCTCCTCTGCCTGAGAAAAGAAATAGGACAGATATTAAAGCTTATAATGAAACACAGTAATAAAGCTCAAAGCAATGAATGTACAATAGATACTCCTGTTTTAGTTTAATAAGATAGTGAGCTCCTTGAACAGAGGTGGAAGTGCCTATTATTAGTAGGTTAGTTAGAAAATAACATGACACTAAATGTAAAGTGAGGGTATCGACTAGATCGCTTAAGTACCTTCTTCTAGATCTATTGGTCTGATTACATGAAAGTCCAACATTAGTACAAATGTTCCTCCTTAACCAAACTCTTGCCATCACCCAGGAACCAAACAAATTTCAAATAGTGAGATATATCTGTTCTAAATATTTGTTCACTATTTTGAAGTTTGCAAATTAATTTTTGGTTGTAGGAAATTATAGCCAAATTGGTAAATTTAATAGTAACAATATCTCATTTAGATAGCCTATATACATATTAATATGCTCTAATTTATATAAAAAATTTTATTTGATCCAATAACACAAAGAACACAGTGAGGCATATAAGAAAGGCATCACCCAAGAAAAGTTTGTGCAGTAACTAAATGGCCTAAGAGAAGCTCATATTTTAAGGGTCTCACCTAAGACCATAAAGTCAAGCAGAAGCAAAGCTAGGACAACCCCCAGTTCCCCTGACTTCTGGTTTAGTCACACATCACTTTATTTTACTTTTGTGGGGAAAATTACATATGCTATTAACAGGTACTATCTCCCACCTCCTCCCAAAGGCAATCTAAACATACTTATAGAATTCAAATAGAGGTGCTACACATATTAGCTAACAATGGAAACAAGTCAAAAATCATGGCAACTTACTTAATACCTAAGACAACCAAAATAAGAAGAATCAGGGTGTGCTTATTGTTTATCTGTGAAGAGATAAGAGTGCTAAGTAAGAGAGTAGGTTATTGGCAGCTCGGTTTTGAATTCTTAAAACCAGTGACAATAACCAAATAAAATCTGTCTCAAAATTTTACACCTTCAAAATACAGGTCTCCACTGCATGTCAACTAATTCTCCCCTACAAGTCAGCTGTTCTGCCCCAGACTGTACTTCCGCAAGTTACTTAACCCTTTAAGAAATTTTGTACTGAAAGGAACTGTATATAAAACACATTACTGCATTTTAAGCTCAGTCTTTTCCAACTTTCCAAGTACTGAATGTGGAAGGCCACAGAGGCGGCTGACTCACCTGGTCTCGGTCCTCGAGGAGGGAAACCAGGTCGTTCTCTAGGTCGTTGTTCACGCACACGAGGTGGCTGAGACTGAACTTCCGGTTTAGCTTCAACTCTTGGCTAAAATACAAGGGAAAAAACACATTATAAAGAAACTCATTCCATAGGAGACAAAACAACTAAAGCAACTACCAGCAAGTCACCAGCACACATAATGGCAATTTTAAGTTTAGAATATTTTTAACATAGTGTCCTATGTATGTGAAGAATAAATTTTTATAAAGATATTCTGTACCAATCTAGGACTGTAGAGTAGGTCTGTTTTCCCATTCAAGGATACATAACCCAAAATAAGCTGCTTTTCACAACCACATTTTTCCAATAAATTTACATCCACATTGAGACAGCATTAAAGGTACTGCTACAAAAATCACAAAGATGCAAGGTGAGCCACTCCATGTAAATGCATATGCAAAATAAACAGCCATCTTTATTTTACACAAAATTATGACACATACTTTCTAATTATCTAGCTGCCCTTCAAATGTAAGTGCTTAGCCAGTAGCTTTAAGCCCCCCCATAAATAAATCTTAAAACAATGAATAGTTCAAAATACACAATTTAGCTTACTCTAGCAACTAGAATAATCCTACCTTTAAGTTAAAATTAAACAAACAAGACAGACACACGTAAACACCTCAGAATCAAGGAGTCCTTTAGCTTCCTATTGTTCTTCCTTATGGGAAAGACAGATAATTATTTAAGGACTGAACCCACCAATTTTCTTTAAATGAACCTTGGGGCAGGGGCAGGCAGGGAGTAAAAGGACATCCTAAGGTGACTTCCAAAAATTTCTGCTAACTGCTAAATTACACACATAAAATTAACTATTTTAAAACAAAATAACATCTGTATCTGCTATTACCTTTTCCCTAATACAGTGCCATTTTCAGTATTCCCGTATTCTTCGGCCATCTATTGCCCAAATATTTATGGTCCAAGGAAGAGACAAAATACACCTTCAAAGAATGCTGAAAACACTCAGCAGGATATGAAGAAAATGTCCTCCTCAAAGTCAGAAAACTAGTGGTTTCAGCCTTGTCTTTACGTCTGATCATCTGAGGACCTCAGAGTCCCTCAGTGTCTCCCCCAGTGTCCCAAACTCTTTCATCATTTATCTAACTGGAATATCATAATTTACAAGGACAAATTTTGATATAAAGAGTTATGTTTCTTTCAAAAACGACAATTTACTGTAAAGGATTTCACCCACTGTAACCAAAAGGCATATTAATTCCGATCCTAGCAGTTTTTAACAGATGTCTCTTTCCAAGTTGTTTATCCATGAAGATTTCCCATTTCCCTCAAGATCAGCTTCCTTCCCATGTTCTAGAACTCTGCTAGTTAAAAATAATTTTTTTAACTCTCTCCAATTTTCTCAATTATTTATATGTATTCATTCCTCTAAGAACTGTACCTTAATTCATTTCTACAACACCCAAAAACCAAGCACAGTGATGTTACACATAAATGTTCAGTAACTCTTGGTTCATTTAAAATTAAATTACATTTTTAGCCTTGAACATGTAGGAGAATGTTCTATGCCTGACAAGGGATTCTATGTTATAACCCTGAGACTACTGCTATCTGTATTTGGGTTTAACACTATGTGGTAATTTGAGCTGAAATGTGATGCCTAAAAAAGGCAGTTATTTACAAATTTCACTAAGGGGGCCTAAAAGCACCAACTTACTTCAGTATGAACATAAAACAGAATTAAAAAATAGATGTACCCTAACAAAGTTTGATGAAGCTAGTGTGTTTAGGAAATTAATAAAAATAGCAAATGTACCTTTTAATCTAAAAACTGCACAAAAACCTTAGACTCAACTCAATCCAAATGATATCAAAGAACTTAAGAGGTGCCCTTACTGACCTAAACTAAGTTTTTTTCAAAACCGATTTACCAAAACAAAAATACCTGCAGGTGGCAAAATAGAAAAGTTCATTATCCTTTAAGGATTTAAAATTAAAAACAAATAATTTCCAAAGTCTCTCAAATAATTCATACAGGGATTTAGCAACCTGACTTTCAGAAGATATTTAATGATGCCAATGCAAAAGAAAAAACAAGACCAAAGATCTAACAATATTCCTTTCAATAACTGATTATAATACATATCAACTAAGCCAGCTGTGTATTTATAATTCTTCAGGCTCAATTTCATGATTAGAACTATTTACTCCAAGAAGATAAAACAGATAACATACCACATAGTACACTTTAGAGACTTACAAAGTAATCCCATGCAACCAGAAAGTGTGCTCAGATGGCAAGTCCCACAAAAGAAGGTCAAACAGAATGTGAAATAAAAATACAACCATCAAAGCAATGACAGCAGGTAAAACCACAGGAAATTCTTCAACTGAACATAAGCTAGTCAACTGATAAATTGATAAACTAGTCAATTTCCAGACAAAACCTTTTCACCAAGAAATTACCTTACCTACTTCTAAGTTAATTCCTACCAATAAATTAAATTCTCCTTTTATTAAACTATGCTAAAGGTGTTATGGTGTTACTACACCAAAGTAATAAAATTGAAGGGTTTGTTAAATCAAATGGAAAAATCATGAATCCATTCTAAATACAGCCTAAAAAAGATCAGAAAAGTTTTGTTTTTTTTTAAAGTTTTATTTATTTAAGTGATCGCTACACCCACCAATGTGGGGCTAGAACTCACAACCCCAAGATGGAGTTGGATGCTCTACCAACTGAATCAGCCAGGCACCCCAGAAAGTCAAGGTTTAAACTGTACCTGTTTAAACATGTCTTAATAAGGGTATGGGTTAGAAAATACAATCTAGTCTCCTACAGTTAAAAAAATAAATAACTTCAAAACTAAAAAAAAAAAAAAAAAAAAAAACCTCCCCTGGACAAAAGGACAGGATCTAATATAATTTAGACAGGCCTTAAATATAGTACTCTTCTTTGATGTAAATGGAAATACATTTCCCTCCAAAGGGCTAAAGAAACCTATAGGTCTATGTGAGTCACAAAGGGATTCTGGTGTCAAACTGCAAGAATTCAAAGCCCAGCCCTATGCTATTTATACAGCTGTCTGACCTTAGGCTGAGGCACTCTAGGCCTCAATTTACTCATCTGTGAAACAGCAATAGTAACAGTAACCATCCTCACTGGGTGACTGAGGATTAGCTGCGAATGAATATAAAGTACTTTGCACAACACCTGGCATATACTAAAGGCAGAATAAGCATTAGCTACTTTAACTTTTAACTAGTAGTAAGTTTAAAATAAAAGTAGCCAACACTCAGAGGATGAAGTGACGATGCAAAGGATTCCAAACGCAAACCTGGTAAGAAATCAAGCATTTCAAAAGAAAATTCGGAAGTCACTCATCAGGTCTTCAGAAGGGTTGAAAAGCACAACCAATACTTGACAAATTAATTTTCTTCACTAAGACAGAATTCTGGTTTATGATCTGACAGTATACAACATTTCCTGAATGTTAAAAACAGGTATCTTGAGCCCATATATTCTGCTATTATGGAGCTGACTATGTGTACCAACATCATAAGGACTGTCTAATGATTACTACTTTTTTTGAAACCTCAAAGTTTTGCTCTTTAGAGCATGTAAGAGGCATATACAAATAACTGTAAATGCAATAACCATTTTAAATGTAAATTTTCTAGTGGAATAAAATTTGACTCAAAATGGAGAAAAAAAGAATTGAATACCTTTTAACTGTACTATAAATTTAATTATAATTTAGTTAATTCTAAACTATACCTAATAAACACATCAGGTAGCCAGTGTCTTATTTTCAATGTTTCTGAAAGCTCTGAAATGGGTTAAGATGACAAACAGATGGAAAGCAGAATACTGGAATGATCCGTTAAGTGAACACTACAGTCATAAGTTGGTACAGGCTTCAGTTAAACAGTGAACCACTTACAGACTGAGAGCTTAGGCGGTGTATTTTTTGAAGTTTTCTATTTTTTTTTTTTTAAACAGTGATTTTTATAATGCCATACTACTTTGTGCCTTCCCTAAAATATTTTTGCTAAATAAATTTTAAACTTTAAAAGGAACATTTTTTTGTTATTTTAAGAAGCCTTTTAAATGACTTACTTTATCTATCAATCAAACCAACTTAATGTGTATTTCACACCCAAGCCCCAAATACCACCTATGCAGATTATGATAGAGATTTGGCATTTAAAGTGGGTGCACTGACATTTAATACAATTTTTTTTGTATATTTTATCCATAATTTCTGATTGACTCATTTAAAGAAGTATAAAAAAGATAAGCAATTGGCAATGTAACAAGGATACAATCCAATGTGTTCACAGATTGGTTACCTGTGAGACTGGTGCTTTAACATGGGGTGGAATTCCAGAGGAAGAAACAGTACCACTAGGAGGCAGGTTTTTACTGGTCACTGAAGCCCAGGAGAAAGCCTGCAGGAAATGCAACAAACCTAGACTACTAATCATGGAAAACCACCAACATTCCTATAGGGAAACTTCCAAATATATATTTTCTTTTCATTTCTAAACTATTGTTCTATATTGGAGGACTCCTCAAAAGAAAGGCACACACACACATGCCAGTCTATGTGCCAGCTTTCAAAATCTCATTATGCAAGATTATTCGTTTTGTCTAACTACTAAATAAATCCACAAGCAAGTTCCTATTTGCTCTAAGGAGATGAACAATGGAAAACAAAACCACTAACTACACATGCTAGAAAAATAAGAACCTAATAGAACCAGTTTCTCTCCCCTTTGGGGGGAAGATAAGGTGTGATGGTGTTGAGGGGAAGGATAGGAAAGAAGAGAGCACTCACTGGAAACTTTAACAGACATTCACAAATTGAACAAGGAATCTCCTCTCACAACCCATATATACTTTAACCTACTTTACAGAAAGATAAAAGATGTTTTAGGTAGGCTTAAAAGATACACTATGGGTGTCACTTTTCTTTGCAAGGTAGTTTAATTGGTGTAGTAAGGAAATTGCTCCCATTTTAACCAGAAATAATGGTATCTCTTCTTTTCATAGGCCAACTTGTTTAAGTTGGGAGATTTCATGACTCCAGTTGCATCCGTGCCCAGAGGACTTATACAGAATGGAAGAGCAACTCTCGGCTTTATACATGGACTCAAATAATTTCATATAAGAGATTAAACACTGTGTACAGAGAAGGATTAATCCTGTTTCATTCTTAGGGGTATTTGGCAGGGAGGAGGGGGAACATAAATACAAAGAAATTTCCTCAGGATTGCAAAACCCCACAGCTTTCATATACATAAAAAAGCATAGTTTACTAGAGTAAACGATTTAACATAATAGAACAAAGGTCATGCTTCATCAATGGCACCAAATGTGAAAGTATGCTGCTACAGGCCTAAAGAGTTCCTCTGATCTAACCTTTGGTGGTTCCTGTGGCAGAGAAACAGGTTCAGCAGGAGGAGGAGAAGTAGACTTCTCCTCTAACTCTTCTAAGTTCTTCTCCTCCACTTGTGGCTTTAGTTCTTCAGTCTTTGTTTCAGATTCTGGCTCAGGTTCAGGTTCATGAGAGGATTCTTCCAAAGGCTCCTCTATGCCATTACTATAACAAAATATTTTGTTCATTTTTTAGTATGACTGAAATGATCAGTTCTAATTAAAATATAGCATTTCTCTTAATGAGCATAACTCATAATTAACTGATTTGAAGCCAAAGTCCAGTAAGAACTAGAAGGCGGAAGGGAGTAACAGTCATAAGCAGCATTTCTTTAACCCCAACATTTTTAAATGGAATTACTAAACCACTGAAAATGTTTATCTCAATACTAACTATAAATAAACCCCATATTTATAAAAATAAAATGCTCTCTGTGTTGTCACAACTATTCTGCATTATCAGTAAGTAAACAGTGTTTTGGGTAAAACCATGTTCAATTTTTTTAATGTAAATAAAACAACTCTTTCCAAATTTCTTACACACACACACACACACAGAGGACTCAAATACTGGCCTGATAGGTATCTTTATCAAAACCTGACTTCAAAGAGTAATCCTAGGAACCAAAACCACCTAGCAACTACATTATAGTTCAGACCGAATTTGGCCTAGCAAACTCTATTCTTACGCCACTGGGTGAGCTTCATAGTAACCGCTATCAGCATTTTCTTGCACAGGTTCTGGAGATGGTTGCCTTTCTTCTTGTTCCTCTTCTACCTCATCTTCTGATTCTGACAATACAGAACACACATTTCTTTTTTAAGAGACTCAACAATTTCATATGCATGTTTTTAATGTTTAAGGAAGTGATGATAGTTTTAAAAATTGACCTTGTTCTTACTAAAGCATTCCCTGTTCTCTTAACAAGTGAAATGCAAGCAAAATGAAGTTTGGTATTTACTGTCATTTATTGCTTTAAGATTTCATTTATTTGTCAGAGAGCGAGCAAGAAAGTGAGCTCAAGCAGGGGGAGTGGCAGGCAGAGGCAGGCTCCCCACTTAGCTCGAATCTCAATGTGGGACTCCATCCCAGGACCCCAGTATCATGATCCGAGCCAAAGGCAGGCATTTAACTGACTGAGCCACCCAGGCATCCTTTCGTTTACTTTAAGTAGGCTCTAAGCCCAGGGTGGAGCCCCATGCAGGGCTCAAACTCATGACCCTGCAGATCAAGACCTAAGATCAAGATCAAGAGTCAGACACTTAACTGAATGAGCTGCGCAAGTGCCGCTATATTTAAAAATCATCTACCAGTAGGAAAAGGAAAGGATAGGAAATAAAATATTAAGCTGTAACTCAGTTTCCCAAGTCACATCTATTAAACAGTATGATAATGAAAAGAAAACAAATATAAAGGTCAATAATTATGATATAAACAAAAAACTGACAGCCAATGAAGATATATTAAATAGAAAAGAACAAGCTTTGAATTAGCATAATTCCATTTTTATAAAAGTAAGTATTGCTAAGGGTGGGATCCAACCAAATTCTACAATATAACTCTTGGTTATACATAGGATGAGACTGAGATCTGCTTTACTTTCTATGTCTGATTTTTATATAATGTCAGACAATGAACAGCTATTTCTTTTTAACAAAAGGAGAAAAGAGGGTTTAACTCTGTTATAATAGAGGCAAATTTAAGTTTCATATTTTTTCATGTCCTTAAAGAGTACTGATAGAAGCCTTCTATTTTAACCTCACCTTCATCAAGTTCTGGTTCAGAATCACCAAATACTTCATCTTCATAACGAAACATATCATTGTGAACATAAAACTTATTTGGAACAGATCCCTACAGGAAAACAAAATCCAAATATTCCATTAAACAGTCATAAATATGGCACTGCATAAAAAGAACAAATTGCATGGCATATGCAATATCTATTTTAACACTATAGAAATATTATGTAGACTCAGTATAATCTTCTAAAATTAAACATGCTATATTAAAGTATACTAGAGAAGAGCATTCAAATATTGGAACTCAAGAAATGTGTACTCAACAGAAGACTAATTAACACTTGAAACTGCCATTTTAACATACAACTTACTAAATAAGATATTTTTATATTAATTCTATAATCTTAGTAAATCTACTGATACATTTCTATCGGTAGACTTACTTCTAAACAGGAAAGGTGAAAAAATAAAAAAGGCAAAGTGTGTACACACACAACGCTCAAATTACAGTCGACTCTTGGTATAGCTGTTAGTAAAGTAAAGTTAGTAAAGTTTTTGAGAAGTCAGAAGCTGTATGTGGATTCTCAACTGCAAGGGAAGTCAGTGCTCCAAATCCCTGTGTTGCTCAAGGGTCAAATGTTTATCAACGGGTTTAATACCAATTTCTCAAGTTTAGCTACATGCATATCTAAACCTGCTCAAGCAAGTAAGAACAACCAAATAAAATCATACAAATGAAAATTAAGTGAAATGAAACTTACTTCAGGAGCCAGAACAAAGGTTTGCATAAACTTCCTCTCTGGCTGTCCACTATTAGACAGCAAACCCATGACCTGGACAACCACTCCATCGCTCAAGGTTGCATGAGCATCCACATGACGAATTTTAGTATGACATTCACTGAAGTTCAGAGATAATACTTTGTGGTGTATATCCTGTAAGAGAAGAAAGGAAGGAGGAAAGACAAACTGCTATGACACTTCATTATTTAATACTATCAGAGCTTCACCAATCTCACAACTCTAGAATATTAACTACATAATCTATCTACCTATCTCATTTGAATCCTTTCCACCATGACATGCATCACTGCCAGGCTGATGTTCCTAAACCACCATTTTCAACATGTCACAGCTCAATACATGAGATCACTATGCCTATCTCATATTAAGCAATAATATGGGCTTTATATAGCTCTCTCTATTCTGTACTAAGTTTTGGGGGGTTTGTCAGTTTTTTTTAAGATTTTATTGATTTGACAGAGAGAGAGCAGGAGAAAACAGGCAGGGGAGCAGCAAAAGGAGAGGGAGAAGCAGGCCCCCGGCTAAATAGTGAGCCCGATGTGGGGCTCAATCTCAGGACCCTAGGATCATGACCTGAGTCGAAGGCAATCACATAACTGACAGAGCCACCCAGGTACTCCTGTATTACGGTTTTAATCATTCACAGAAACTATGCTGACTACTCCTTGACCTCATAGCTGATTCTACTTTCACGGTTTGCTATACTATTTCTTCCACTTTTAATTTCCTTTTGTACGGTAAGGCCAAATTCTGTAATTTAGCACCTAAAGTCCCATATCCTCTAAATAATGTCATAAAGCACATATACTTCCATGCACTCCTGTAACACAAGGTTTAGCCTGTATCCGTATAAACTTAATTTATTGTTCTCAACTGTTTCATGACTAAAATCTATCAAGGATAGATAATTTCCTATCTTCTCCTTGGTATCCAACCCAATGTAACACCTTGTTTCAAACAAAATGGATATTTATAAGAACTGAAAGCTCATGTAACAACTATTGTAACGTAACTTCTGGTTACAAGTAATGAGTACATTCGGGAAGAAATCCATTGGCACAAAAAGACTATTTTCAAGGATCTTAACACAAAAAAGGGGAAAAAACTTAAAATGTATATGAAATTGATACTTACATTTTGGCCATAAACAGCCTCCTGGGGCTTTCCACTAGCATCTACTCCACCATGAACATAGGAAGAATTCCTGCCATAAAACCTATAAAGCCAATGAGAATTCATTAACATTCAATTGTAAGAGAGGCCTAAGAGGCAGCAGAGTTCTGGTGTAAAACAGACATAGCTTCTATGTCTGGCTTTGTCACTCAGTAGAGGTATAATCCTGATAAAGTTACTTATGGTCCTTAACACAGGTTCCTTCGTTATCAAATGCAATAGTAGTAACTACTCCATAGGGTTGTTGTAAGAATAAGCAATGACAGAATTCTGGCCTGGCACACTGGAAATACATTCAATCACTTGCAATTCTCATCTAATCCCTACTGTATCTATTTTTTGAGGTGGAAGAATGAGATACTCAAAATACATTCTAAATACTGATGCTGTAGTAGCTGACCCAGTTTTTCCTTCAGATACAAAACTCAAGTTATCTAGATTTGTTTGGGAATCAGCTGCTGTTTAACATTCTGCTTGAAGTTCCAAATGATTACTAATTCCAAAATCTTAAATTAAAAGTTTAGATTTATAATAAGTGAAATAATTCAGAGACTAAATAAGAAAATCTATTATTATTTCAGTTTCTGATATCTCAATAATATTTTATACTGCTCTTAAGTACACGATAAATTAGTATTTCTCTGCATTACCTAAAGCAATTAGAATATCTTTCTAAATTAAGGTTATCAAACATGCAAAATTAATTTTTTCATAAAAAGTGAACTCAGCTCCTATTGTTACTGAAACACGTATGTTAAGACTTCCTCTAAGCCAAGCAATGTTCTCAGTGCATTACATATATATATTCACCCCTCCCCTAACAACCTCATGAAATAAGCAATATTATGTAAATGAGCAAACTGAAGTTCAGAAGAAATTAAATTAACTCTCCTAAGGCCACACAGTAATCAAGTGGGGTTGCTAAGATGTGACCCCGACAGTCTAGCTCCACAGTTCACGTTTTTAACTACTACCTGTAATTTTAAGTTTACGCTATCTTCTCGCATGTACCACTGGCAAACATGTGAACTTCTACCATTTTTTGGGGAGGACAACTTGGCTGTTAAGTGTAGGAAAAGCCTTAGAAATAATTATACCTTTGATTTAACAATTCTACTTCTAGGACCTTACGAAGAAAATAACTAGAAAGGTGCAAAAAGATTCATGAATAAGGACACTGATCACAGTTGTTAACAAGTGAAAAATTACTGATTTTCATTTTTAGGTAAACTGGTTACATAAGCTAAGTTTAAGACAAGTTTATGGGTTGTTTTAAATGATTGTGGAGACCCTCACTGTCACTACAAAAAAAAAATGCTAATACCTTACATTATATAAAGACTAAAATTACAGACAAGGAAAAGCCTTATTAATTCCATTCTCCCCTCTCCACCCAAAAACTCCTTTACATACATTGCCTACAAGAGTATCTTTTATTTCTATAATTAGAAAAATGCACAGGTATTTACTTTTGGATTTTTTTTTGAGGAGGGGTATTTGTTACAGAAAAGTGTTATGGAATAATACAAGACATACTGCAAAATCTAACTTTAGAATGCCCAGCGTATTTATAAAGAGGACCCAGCTAAAGGAACATAAGTCTTTTTAACAGCTTTTTCCATATGAAGTGGCAATGATTTATGCCTTAGCTCACATGGCTGGTGTGTTCTACAAATACTTGCAAAACCTAATCCTTATAAAAGTCTCACTTATCTTTCACCTGCTAAAATACACCAGAAGAACAAAAATTATAAATGCTACTCACAATATAAATCAATTTCATTTCAACTTCTGGAAAAAGTAAGCTTACAGATGTTCAACTCCTGCCAAAATAGTAAACAAGGCTACTACCGCTGTTTTACCAAGGAATACTATTTTGAAGATCAATCAGAAGAAATTTTCTCAAGTATAACCACTTATATGATTCATTTTCTAACACTGCCATAAGGAACTTTAAAAAAAAAGTTCACTAATGACTATGATTTCAA
Source organism: Taxidea taxus jeffersonii (assembly GCA_003697995.1). NCBI lineage: Eukaryota > Metazoa > Chordata > Mammalia > Carnivora > Mustelidae > Taxidea > Taxidea taxus. Next base: position 5,415 of record ML108294.1, on the reverse strand, counting down.
ATCGCAGATTAGAACCCATTAGCCTATGAGTCAGGCCCAAGGTTTATTTAAATGAAATATAAAATACTGAAGGATATAATTGTGTACATGTGTGTACATAGATACATATGTTATATAATGGGATAAAACATGAAGCATTTTTTTCACCATGGATTTCTTTTTTTTTTTGTGGAGCTCCAAACAGGGCTTGAACTCACAATCCTGAGATCAAGGCCTGAGCTGAGATCAAGAACCGGACACTTAATTGACTGAGTTACCCAGGAACCGCTGTGATCTCATTTTTTAAAAAACGTGAAAAAATGGCTTTAGCCATTAGATAAAATATTGGTTATGGTTTGCAAAGAAACAATCAGAACATGAAACAAGAAAGACAAAATACTATGTAGTCCTATTCAAGAAAACAAAACTAAATAAAAATACTAAATAGTCCATTTAAAATTTACCTGTGTAAATATTCTGGAGCTTTATTCAGCAAAGTATAATATTGCCTCACAAACTCCCGCCCTACAAGCAGCGGACTGGGCTTCTCCATAACCATTTCTTTGCTGCACAATGTCAAATGCTAAGGGAGCAAACACAAAAATGGTAACTATTAAAAACTCATCTTTGTAAACTTCCAGGAAGTAAGTTTTCTTAGCCATACAAACAGAAATAAAGAAAAGTAATGTATTTATTGAAAAGCAATTTACAATAACAAAATAATAAACTCCCAAAAACTACTGGTAACTTCCAACATCTGAAGTTCCTCTTTGTCTCTATTCCTCAATGCCTCCCCCTCTCCCAACCTCTACACAGTTCTTTTTCTTATTCCCAAGAAAGTACCCCTGCCTCACAGTATGAACACCATAACCAAGTATTTTCCAGTCACAGTACCTCTTTCCTCTGGGGACTATAACTGTGTCCCTGGATTCCAATGGTTTATTTTGGAAAACTAGGCAGAAGGCACACGTCAGGACCTGGAGATTAGACTTACTATGGCAAAGTACCAACTTGTATCTTCTTTGTATTCACTCTCCTTTAGAATTATTTCACTGCTTCAAAATAATTACCATTAAAAATCAGCAATAACCTGAGTACTCGGCGAATTTTTTTTTTTTTTAAACATTTGGTGTATGTGCAGTATTTCTTTCCATTAACTAAGTAAAAAGTATCAATACATTGCCAGGTGCTCTTTAATAAAAGGGACAGCCTGGGGAATAAGATTAAGACTTTAACCCTCAAGAAGTTTATAATCTGGTGGAATTTAAGAAATAAAACAAACAAGCAAAAGGAAAAAAAAAATAAGAGAGACAAATCAAGAACAGACTTAACTCCAGAGAACAAACTGCTGGTTACCAGAGGGGAGGCGGGTGGGGGGATGGATTAAATAGGTGAACGACACAGAGTGATGTATGGGAGTGCTGAATCCATATGCTGTACATCCAAAACTAACTGTATGTTAACTGTATGTTACCTGGAATTAAAATTAAACTGAAAAGTTTATAATCCATCATGGATTGTAAATAATCGTATGGGAAACAGAACGGGTTAGGCCCTATGAGAAAGTACTGCTAAGCGGAAATCTCAAAGGTAAGATCAAGAAAAACAAAGAGTCAAAGCAGGGGGAGGGAGGGTCTATGCTGACAGAGAGGGGGCTTAAAAATAAGAAAAACAAATACAAAACATAAATAAAAACACAATCATTTAAAGTAAGTGATTTACACATGGTTATAGCCCCCAAATCACTTAAAATTACATTAGGAATTGGAAAAGGGGGAGAAAAAAGAGAAAGCTAAATATTACTTGTTTAAATATATATATATATTTATTTATAATCAAATATCCTTTCCCATTACACTTTAAAGTACTGAAAAATAAAAAAAACCCTCAGTATCTGTGTGTATTTACTGGGCAAACTGGGATACAGTTTAAATTCCTGCTTAACAAATAAATCTCAATGTAGGTTTGTTTGTTTTTTTTTGTAAGAGAGGTAGGGAGAGAGGGAAGGGGTAGAGAGAGAGAGAGAATCCTCAACAGGCTCCATGATCAGCATAGAAGACACAGGGCTCAATCTCATACCCCTGAGATCATGACCTGGGCCCAAACCAAGAGTCCCACTTAACCGACTGAGTCACTCAGGTGCCCTAGGCTTCCTTTATTTATTTTTTTAAAAGATTTTATTTATTTGACAGAGAGAGACACACAGCAGGGGGGGGCAGGCCTCCCGCAGAGCAGGGAGCACTATGTGGGACCCTGGGATCACAACCTGAACAGCTGAACCACCCAGGAGCCCCACCCTAGGTTTCCTTTAAACAAAAAAATTTATAGCCAAAGATAATCTGCCATAATCATTACAACTGTTTTTAATCATTGCAACTGTTTTAATGTTTTTATTTATTTTTTATTTTTTTAAGATTTTATTTATTTGACAGACAGAGATCCCAAGTAGGCAGAGAGGGGAGGGGAGAAGCAGACTCCTTGCCGAGCAGAGAGCCCGATGTGGGACTTGATCCCAGGACCCTGGGATCATGACCCGAGCCCAAGGCAGCGGCTTAACCCACTGAGCCACCCAGGCGTCCCATGCTTTAATGTTTTTAAATAAAAATTAGGAGGGATACCTGGGTGGCTCAACTGACTTCAGCTGAGGTTATGATCTCAGAGTCCTGGAATCGAGCCCTGAGTTGGGGGGGGGTGTCCACACTCAGTGGGGAGTCTGCTTGTCCCTCCCCTTCTGCCCCCACCCCAGCTCGTGCGTGCTCGTGCGTGCTCGCTCTCGCTCTCTCTCGCTCTCATGTAAATAGATAAAGTCTGTATAAATAAACCACGGCAGAGCCTACAGGCAAGACTGTAGCTCTATACAATCCGAACAACTCCCAATCCAACGTTCATATAATGCTCCATTAGGTTTTCTCTCCTTTTACAACAGTCTTGAAACAATATACAAAACCCACAAATCTGTTAAAAATTTTTACGCCTCACTTGCTTTCAAAAATAGTTAATTTACTGCTTTCAGGGGCAGCATCTGGGGATGAGGCAGTGGCAAGAAGCTTTGAAGCAGTTCAAGGAGATGGAAGAGGAAGAGAACTTTCCAACAGAAACAAAGAAGAAGCTGGAGAAGCTCAAGTGACAGCTATGTGGAAGGGTCACCAGGCCACAGGTGAAACTGAGAAATCTGGCAAAGAGCAAGCAGTTCCTTGTGTCTCCATCAGGAGATGGTGACCACCCTACTTTCACTGCTGTTTAAAAACAAACATCTGGATTCTCTGACATTTACATTTACCACCTATAGCCAGAATGAAGTGTTGGGTCAAAGCTGTTATACATTCAAGAATAAACTTCCGAAAAGAAAAAAGGGGGGGGGGTCCATACAGTGGGACTCATCATCTTGTCTCTTCTTCCTCTGACTCAGCCCTTGCTACCTTAGCTGTTAATGTCAGAGTAAACCCAGCCTAGAATCCTGCCAGTCTGCTTGCAGTTTTTGTTCTGCCTTGAATTCTGAAACACCTACAATTATACTAACTTTTTTTAAAAAAGAAAAGAAAAATTTAATTCACAAAGCAGAATCAGATAGTGTCATTTCAGTTGCCATTAGTTCCCCGGCAACCCTAAAAACTTCCAATAAAGGCTAACAAATCCTAATGCATAAATGAATTCTCATTTGCTACATTTAAAATAACAAAGCTAAACAACATAGTATTTTTATTTAGAATGATGGTGAAGTGTGAAGAAGAGTAGACTTTATCTAGTAAAATTTTATAAAATAACGAAATCTGAAAATTAATACATACTCTAATACTGTAACTGATGTGAAAATAACACTAAGACGTGGGAAGATACTAACTTATCCTCTAAATAAAATAGCTATGTACAAAACAGTTTTGTTCAAATGGTGACTAACAGATATGCTATTAGGGACTGTCTGTGGATTTGGAGATTCCCATGTTTTTCTTCTTTCTCTTATTTCCAGATTTTCTACAATGACACTTTGTCATTTATCCCAAATATTCCATCACATTTATAAAGGATAGATTTACTTACCATTTTTGTCACATACGTATAACCAAAGTAAAAAACAGACAAAACAAGTAGTGAATACATGTATCAATGTCAAAGAAAGGTCAAAATACACTAAAGAGTTATTGTAAAAACATCTGAGAGGCTTTCAAATGCCCATCACCTCTACATTGTGTATATACAATCACGAAAGTACGGTGGTCACATCATCAATACAAATGAGAGAGATAGGAAAGGCAGACACAGCGAAGGCAACTTTTACAAGATTATTATTCAATAAATTATTCAAAGGAGGTAACCTGAAAAGTGAACCTCAGGGGTGCGTGGGTGGCTCAGGTCCTGATTGGGATCTAGTG
>ML108293.1:39788-51462 GCA_003697995.1 Taxidea taxus jeffersonii | reverse complement strand
TCCTGGGATCGAGCCCCACATCGGGCTCTCTGCTTGGCGGGGAGCCTGCTTTCCCCTCTCTCTCTGCCTGCCTCTCTGCCTACTTGTGATCTCTCTGTCAAATAAATAAATAAATTATTAAAAAAAAAAAACAAAAAAACAAAAAACAGTATTCCATTATGTAATCAAAATAATTGCCTCTTCCTCTTTGTTGCTCTCCTTTAATACTTGCAGAGAAGAAACCTCCCCTTCAGTGATCTGTGTGTTTTTGGGCTCTATGTTTCTAATTTGATTGATCTTTCTCACAGTCTGGTGTACTCATGCATTTTATCATTGTGATAGGAGCTCTCTGCATTTCTCTGATTTCTTTATATTTTCCCCAAAGCATGGCATCAGGAATTAGATTCGGTAATGCTTGGGGATAGCTGCACTTACCTAAGACATCCTTCAGGCAACCAGAGCTAATTTAGCCTAATAGCCTGAAAATCTCATGATATACAAAACCCTAAATTTTTCCATTTTTCTTTGTTGTTTGTGCCAACACAAGACTGATTTCAAGGACACACTTTTAAGGTTGGGGTAAATGTTCATAGTCTAAGTTTCGACCCTTGATTTTTTTAAATTGACAACCTGCTCTTTATTAATTTAAAATATTAATCATTTTTCTATGGACACTTCTTTAGGGGCCAGAATGGGTAGAATTGTGTGAGGTTTTGGGGTTTGAAAATTTGTTAAGAAGATTTCAGCAACTAGAAGTATGCCTAGCAGTCATTAGTTAATAAAGTGATTTGGATGAATGGATGAAAAGGAGAATAGATGAATAATTTTTCATTAATTCAGTCAACAAATATTGAGGGCTCATTCTGTACGAAGTACTGCTCTAGGTGCTGGGGATATATTGAGGTATGAAACACACAAAAGATCCTCATTTGGGAGCTCATGTTGTCGTGGGATGAAAAGAAAAAAAGTTAATTATGTTAAATGTTATAAGAAGAAAAATGGAGTTAACAGGATGGAATAAGGGTACAATTTTAAATAGGATGGCCAGGGTAAGTCTCAGTAAGAAGGTAACATTTGAAGGGCGTGTGAAAGAGAGCCCTGGTTTTACATGGGAGGAGAGATTCCAGGTAGAATGAATAGCTAGTTCAAAGGCTCTGACTTAAAAGCATAGCAGCAAGGGCCCTTCAGTTGGAATGAAGTATGAAAAAGGGAAGACAGATGGGAAGTACGGCTGAATTTTGTGGACCATTAGTATTTTAGCAATTGCTCTAAGCAAAATAGAGCATGGGAGGATTTTGATGGGCAGGGAATACTTTTCTAGGACAGTCCACCAGGTTGGGGAGACATTTTCTCTCTAGACCTAAAAGTATGTAAGGTGGGGAAGAGGCATTCTGAAGCCTAGAATTCTATCCAGGTAAGTAGTCTTTTAGGCTAAGATCATGCAGTTGAAGTGTCCTATTTTTGTAGGTAAGAAAATGGATTAGGGAAAGATTATTTTGTGCAAGAAAACATAGTTGAGTGCTAATTGTTTTGTTTTTATCTAATCCTGGATCTTTATATGATGATTGTAAAGAAGCATGAAGAGAAAGTTCTGAATGTTGACTTCACTTAAGGCTAAACCTTTGTGGCATATCTATATCCTTCCATATGTATATTCTAACTAATGTCCGTAAGAAAGAATTAATTATATGGTATTAATTCGTGGTCTCTTAAGCAAAAGGGGCATTATAACTAGTGGCTAAGGTTTGGATTTCTATCACAGCCTAATTTTTAAATCTTGATCTATAACTTATTAGTTGTGTATCGAAAGCAGGTGGCTTGACCTGTCGAAGGCTGTATCTCCCCATCTGGAAAACAGAAGTATTAATAGTTACCACTTCATAATTCTTGTGAAGCAGAAATGAGTTAGAGCTCAAAAAATCTTGTGTAAGTTTCTGATATGTTATTTTAAGTATTATTAAATATAGGCCAATTAGATGAACATTTGTTGACATCTATATGGCTTCTGGCACTTGATACATTAATGAATAAACATTGTCTCTATCCTCAGAATAGCCTAACCAGTGAAAGAGATGTCCTGATTTCAGTATTTTTTAAAAAAGATTTTATTTATTAACTTATTTTAGAGAGAAAAGGTGCATGCATGAGAGGAGGGAGAGTGGTAGGAGGGGAAGGAGAGGGACAAGCAAACTTTGTGCTGAGCAGGAAAGCACAGAGCCCCAATAGAGCTCAATCCCATAATCATGAGATGGTGACCTGGGCCAAAATCAAGAGTTGGGGCTTAACAGAGTGAGCCGCCCAGGCACTCTTAATCTCAGTGTTTTAACACCCTAGGTAAATTGTAATATAAAGCTACATGAAATTCAGTAGAAGGGTAAAGAGAGACAATGTCCCTAATATGTATATTAATGAATCAAATACCATGTTTAAAATAAAGTAGGAATTAGAAAAATTATAGAAGTAAAAAAGTAGTAGAGTTTGTAATTTGTAATTTGTTAGTGAAAAATCCCTTTTTTTTTTTTTTCCTCTTCTTTTGAGAGGAAGAGTGACAGTTAACATAAGCCATGCATTGCACTTGGATTTAAGGAGGGGTGTTCAAGGTAAGGAAACTTGTTAGCAAAGAAGCAGAGGTCAGAAAAATAAAGGTCTTATATAAAGAACACATTGCTAATTAAAGTTACCAAAAATACAGATTTCTACATCTTGCCCCAGATATTCTGACTCAGTTGGTTTGAGTTGGAACCAAACATTTTACCTTCTCCCCGCACCCCCCCACACCCCCCACGATAGGCTCCACATCCAGCAAGGAGCCAAACATGGGGCTTGAACTCAGGACCCTGAGATCAAGACCTGAACTGAAATCAAGGGTCAGAAACTTAACTGACTGAGCCACCCAGGTGTCCCAGTTTACATTTTTAGCAAAATAGCCCAGTAGTTACTAGTGATCTACAAAATACCACTATTTAAGAAAAATGGTATTAGATCTAGAGTCCTTGAAGGGGTTTGTGTGAAGGTAGGTTGAGTTTGATTTGTGGGAGGCTTTCTAGCACTTTAACTGAAAGCTAACAGTTAGGTAATTAACATTAAAAAAAAAAAAAAAGACAGTGAAGCAATAAATAAGAGAGGGAAAAAAAACATTGAAAGTGCTGTTGACACTCTAGTAGAATGTAGAAATTAAAAAAAAAAAAAATCACAGTGAATCAGGGCTAACACCTTTCCTTCATACCATCAGCATTCCTTAAAATGGTAATGTTCCTTTGAGATAGATATTGATGGTGCTTTTGTTTCTCACAGAAGATGTTCTCTGTCTTGGAGGCTGATGTGTCATGTGGCAGTTGCTACGGTAACTAGTTTAAGGAATGCCATCCAGTTACCAAGTAAATAGTCTTGTAAGGCAGATATTATAGCTGACATGTAAATTAAGGCTGCCCTATCTCTGTCAGCTTTTCTACTCTGAATTCCCTTGCTTTCCATATTTAAGAGAGAACTCCTTTCCCTGGCAAAAATCTCCCTTTCTTAACTAGCAGAAAGTCATTTGAATGCACAGTTGACATTCCCTTGTTTCTTATTTTAGTATTCCATACCTGGGCGTTGACTCCCCAATACTATTCTGAGCTGACAATAGTAGATAATTAAGTTGCTCTACGTAAGACCAGTAAAAATTAAGATTAGCAAATGAGTAGTTTCTGCTCTCAGGATTATATAGTCCAAAGTCTTCTCTATGCTTTATGGTGCTAATCTCTATGGTTTTCATTTAAGTATTTGTTAAAGCATTTGAGTAAACGCCAAACTGTGTTACTAGATGTCTCGGTCTTACCTCCAGAAACTGTCTGGCTTCCCCCTGGGACAGTCCTCTTTCTAAGCAAGCACTTTAATTTTATAACTGAGTGGCCACAGTTGTCACTTCACTCCCAAATTAGCACACATGTGGTCACCTATATTTACTAAAATCATGCTAGTGTTTCAGGAACTTCACAAAAATGTTAATGTCGAAATTATTGATATTTAGCTCAGGGTACAGTGAGGCTCGATTTATTGATTTTGGAAGACTGCAAGATTCATTCAAAGTGTTCTTTCCTTCATATTCTTTAATTTCTACTTCTAAATCATGTCACACATTTAGAAAATGATGTCTTCCCAGTCCTATAAAATTTAACATCTTTCTTTTTGTCAAAGGTCACTGTAAGAAATAAACAGATGAAGATTAATTTATATCTTCAAAAACCTATAAAATATACAAATCAAGATATCATGGGCTCCCCCTACATAAAACCCCATTGAATGGTTCTTTTGGATTCTAATGACCGGAATAAATTTAGCGGTATATAGACTTGGACTCTGCTTTTTTATTAATTCATGAGAACTTTAGAATCTTTCATAGCTTCATTGTGTTCCTTTTGCATGGCTGTTGGAAAGTTATCAGCTTACTTATATGTACCTGAAATAGATTGCTTTTGACTCTTCTAATTATTTGGGATAACCTTCTCACCTCTCTCAGTTAAAATTTTTTGTTTGGCCACAAGAGGCAGAGATTCATGAAGTGGTTAAACAGAAAGTAGCCAAGCTCTACTTATAGAGGAATCAAGAGGTGGCAGTTCAGGCAGATGTGGGACTTCCTTGATATCAGAGAGCCAGGCTCTTCCTCTCTTTCTGCTCTGATATTCTTAGTTCAGAGCCTCCATATCTGAGGTCAATCCATAGTTGGTGGATGGATGATAAGACTCCCACTGGGCAGCCTATGTTCCAAGAAGAGGGTAGGCGAAGGCTAAGAGGTAAAAATCATATTTAAGTTGAGCCAGTTCCCATTTTCCAAAATGCTTTCCCAGAAGTTACATCTAGAAAATCCCACATCTATTCCATTGACTAAAATTTAATTAAATAGCCATGTCTGCCTGTAGGGGAGCCTGAGAAATAGAGCCAGGCACATTGCCCCATATAAATTCTAGATTCCATTAGAAAGACATAAGGAGAAATGATTATAAGATAGACAACTAGATTACCTACCTCATCACCCTTCACTCCTCGACTCAGAGTTTCTATCCTGTTTTTACTCATCTCAAATTTTTATTTTCTTCAAATCTGTTTTTGAAGCAGGTGGTATCTAAAAAATAATAATTTACTAAATAATACCACTAATAGTTCACATCTGTTCAGGAACTGTGCTAAGTATATTGCCTAAATGTTCTCATTTTATTATTTCAGAAGCGTGATGAGGTGAGTTCTAATTTTATCTTCATTTTACCAATGAATTCATTGATATATGGGAGTTTAAATACCTTGCTGATGTCACCTAGCTAATATATGAAAATACGGGTTTCTAACTCTTAGATTTCTTTACTGACAGACTCATCTGCTCATTAATTCATATATTCTCTCATCTTACATATGAATGAGTTGATCTATATCCCCTTACATCCTTAGCTGGGGGAAGGAGTTTTTGTTTTTTGTTTATCCCCCACCATGACTGAGATAGACAAAAACTTCTCAATAATTCTTCTACCTTTCTCTCTACCTGTACCTTCATTTCTTGCAAAGACTTCAAGGGTCAGATTTCTGGGGGAAGACAGACTGAATTGGAGATACCAGACTGCCACTTAGCATATTTGAATCAATTCTTGTAAACTCATCCTGTTCGTAATTGCTTAATATTTAACCTCCAGTCATATTGGAAACCCTCTGGGAGTAGTGGTGGTGTTGTGTGTGTCACATGTGTTTGTGGTTCCTGCTATAGGTACATAGCTAGCATTTCTTTCATGCTTTCATTCATTCAACAAATTGTCATTAAATAGCTCTTAGGTCTCCAGCACTAGGAGCTGTGTCAGAGTGGTGAAGAACGTCTCTGTGCTCATGAAGCTTATTGCCTACTGGGTGCACAGGGGAAGTGTAAACTGAAAAAATGTGTGATATTGCAGATGATTATAATGATAAGCATAAAAAGAAGGGAAAGCAAGATAGAGAAGGCACTGGGGTGGAGGACAGAAGAGATGGCTCAGTTTTCTCATTATTAAAGTGACCTTGGATGAGAGACCACAAGGGTAAGAAGGAGAAGACCATGTGGATTTCTGAGAAGAACATTCCAAGAAAAGAGAGAGGCAAGTGCAAAGGTTTTGGCCGAGGTGGAGATGTGTGGTGGGGTCGAGGTATGTGAGGGTGTTTCAGGAACAGCAAATAGCGTATTGTCAAGAACTCATTAATAAGCCTAGCTAACAGGGGTAGAGCTTTAAAGGTTAAAGAAGAAATCCAGTTTTGAGGTTATTTCCAGTTCAAGTCTTCACATAGACTCTAAATCTAATCTTAGAAATAATGTAAATGGTGCAGAAGCTAAAAAGCAAATGGAAAACAAAACAAAACATAACAGAAAAACTTGTGTCTGTGCATCTCCCCTTCAGTCTCATGTTCTCAGTCAATCATTGCCTTTCTCACTGCAATTGCCATCTTTGGCCGTGAAGGGCAACGTTTCCTGCATGATTACGACATAGCAAATGAGAATCGCAGTGTTAGGGGCTTTGTGGGAAACAACTCTCTTAAAAAATCCTTTGAACAAACCTGGACATTAACCCATCTCTTTTACATATGGGTTGTAGGGATATTATTGCTTAAGGTTCCAAGAAACTAATAGTGTGCAACCTTAGACCTTTGAGCACGGACCTGAGTAAATACAGAGACAAGCTAGGCACTAATCAGGGAATACTGTTCCTGCAGAGAACAGCAATTACATTGGTCTCAAGGCAGGGGCATGTTAGGCATGATGGGGGTTTGCAAAGGTTGGAGTCCAACTAAGCAAAAATATTTTTTTTTTCAGCCAAAGCCTTTGGGAAAATTTCTTGGGAAAGTCTAAATCATGGAGAAAGAAATAAAGTCAAGTCTGTAGTATGTGGCTATAGTTATGACTTCAAATTACGCTGAGACCACAAAATTTATGTTATTACCTTTTATTGTTTTGTTATTTCTATAACCAGTTTTCTTTCTCTGTAAATACATTCTTTCAGATATTTATTAAAAACCTACTGTTTGGGGGCGCCTGGGTGGCTCAGCGGGTTAAGCCACTGCCTTCGGCTTGGGTCATGATCCCAGGGTCGTGGGATCAAGCCCTGCATCGGGCTCTCTGCTCTGCGGACAGCCTGCTTCCTCCTCTCTCTCTCTGCCTCTCTGCCTACTTGTGATCTCTGTCTATCAAATAAATAAATAAAATCTTTAAAAAAAAAAAAACCTACTGTTTGTGAGGCAGTGGATGTTTGCACATTTGTTGATTTCTTGAGGTTAGATAGTCTCTGATCATGCATTCAACTCAAGGAGATTGAATCAAAAGAATAAATGATTCCATCTGAAAGCTTAAGACACTCCACTGGGAGGCAGATCATTTATACATGTAACTGCCATATAAGAAAGAGATGATATGAATCTTTCTAATAAAGATGATATCAGTATAGACCCCAGTGATTCCAGAATCTTTTTGGAAGAGGAGGAATTTAGGCTTTTGTATATTTGGTCTCCTTTCTATCATTTTTTTCAATCTGCTAACATAATTTATAATCAGCTTTCCAAGATACATTGGTTGGTACATAGATAAGTATGTTCTTTTTAAGAAGTAAATTTTGAAGTGGGGGGGGCTATGACAACTTTAACACAGAATATTTCAAATTTATTATTGATTTCACTTGCTCACTAAGTTACCATCTCTTACCATTTTACAAAGTATAGAAATAAAATTTGATAAAATTGTTTTTTTTCCCCTTGTATCTGAAACTTCTGTCAAAATCATATGAATACCTGGTAAATTTAAAAAAGGAAAGTCTTTCCGTATTCTGAAATTTGCATAGAGTCACAGAACAAAACCTTTTTTTAGCTTACCGTTTATGTATATATACAATAATATATAGCTATTGATGATAAATTTAAAATACTGAGGTGTCTAAAGAAGAGGTCATATTTTCCTTGTCAGTCCCACAATCCAGAAATAATCGTTAGCATTGTGATGTATTTTCTTCCGGCTTTGATCCTTATGTAATGCATTTTACACACCAGTCTCCCATAACTCAAACTGAATGCAGGATTCTGATTCCTAATGTTATTATTCAAATACAGAACACATAACTTTGCATATTATTGCAGTTTTCAGGACTAAAATGTTCAAATGGAGGTGATTATTCAGCTGATATTTACTGTTAAGACTTTTCTAGATTTTTGTGCAATATTATAAATAAGTCTGATATTAACAACCTTTTTCCCTCTAAGGCTGAAATTCCATGATGTCTTTTATATGATTCTTTGATATTTTTCCAAATGAGAAGAATGCCTTTTCACTTGGACATTCTTAACCTTTTGATTCCACTTCTTTACATTACTTATAATACAGAAGTTATTTCTTTTAGAAGGAGTAAAAAGATTCTGAAAATATTTTTTATTTGCTTCAAATATTTAGCACATTCTAAGTATTTGCTAGGTATTTGTTAAAGTCTAAAGGAAGAACAGTTAAGAAGTATGATTTTTCTTTTATTTAGCTTTTATTTCCAGGACTCATTGTCAACAGTCTCTTGTTTTGACAATTGCCCAGGAGATTATATTTGCTTCAGGTTAAATGGAGAGTTGTTGAAATTCAAACATAAGCTCATGCAATGAAGGCTCCTATAATTGGCAGAAATTGACTTAACTAAACACTAGCCTTGGCAAAATAAATTTGAACTGGCAGCCAATTCACAAAATTGCTAATTGTTCTTACTTGACTGTGTATCTTAGTTGCCATTTGGGCCTTCACTATGACATGCATATATATAGTCAATCTCATGTCCTTTTAATATTATTTAAACTTGAGCTCTCTGAATTACCAGAAAGTATAATTCACAAGTCAAATATTTTATGTTTTAGCTAAAGTATAACTTACACTAACATACGAAATGATAAGATCTCAATGCCTTTGTCTCTCTCTACATATACATGTGCTATCTTTGTGCATGTGGATACATACATCCATACATACTCTCTATTGATAACAATCTTTTTTTAAAATATTTATTTATTTGAGAGAGAGACAGTGAGAGAGAGTCTGAGCGAGGAGAAGGTCAGAGGGAGAAGCAGACTTCCCATGGAGCTGGAAGCCCGATGCGGGACTCGATCCCAGGACTCCAGGATCATGACCTGAGCTGAAGGCAGTCGCTTAACCAACTGAGCCACCCAGGCGCCCGATAACAATCTTTTTTATTCCTTCTGCACTCATTCAGTCAACTAATATTTCCAGAATGTAGGTAGTGGCCTTGGACATAGGACTTTTGAAATACAGTTCCTATCTTAAAGCAGTGGTTCTCAGCCAGAGATGAATGTGTGTCCCCACCTCCTGGTGACGTTTGACAATACTGGGAAACATTTTTGGTGGTCATTTCTGATGAGGCGTAGGTTGGACTAATAACTACTGTTTATAGGTCATGGAAGCTACCCGATATCCTGCACGGCACAGGACAGCCCACATAACAATTATCTGGTCTAATACATCAATATTGCTGAGGTTGGGAGACTCTGTCTTAAAAGATCCCATAATCTCAGAGTAGGAGGAGGGCATGTTATTCTATCAATGGAATTAAGATTGCAAGTATCAAGAATAACTGTTCGTGGCAGAGATACAAAGGAGGATGTTGGCGACTTTCCCTGGAAAAGACTGAAAGGCTTGAGAAAATGATATTGAACTGCAGGAGATGAGAGGGGGCCAGGAGAAATCATTTCAGGGGGAGGAATAGCTTGAGCGAAGTCATGGAAATGTAACATTACAAATGCCTTAGTGAAGCTGGAATTCAAAATGGTGTAATGGAGTCCCATGAGGCCGAAGTCTAGACCTGCAGTCAAAGGCTCAATGGTCAAGATTCAGCTTTGCAAGCTGAAGAGTTTAGATGTTATCCTATAGGCAAAAGAAATCTACTGGAAAGATCCATAGGATACAAGTCTGTTGAATAGTTTTGTTTGTTCATTTGTTTTAAATAGAGAAAAAATACCTCTGGGAGCTGAGAGAAGGCTATATGAAAACAAAAATGATTAGCAGCTTGGATGTCCATTAACTGTAGTGCAAGTTAAAAGTTCTGAGAGGTTGGTCTATCTCACTAGAAGTGGGGTTGATGGCAGCTGCTGTATCATGCTGATGCTAAGGAAGCTGAATGGGTGGAATGTGTGTCTCCACTGAATGTGGAAGTTGAGTTATCAAATCAGAATTTTTTTTAAAGAGTTATTTGCAACACTAGCTGTAGACTAGTTTGTTCAAGGAGATCATCAGAAGAGAAGACTGATCCTCTGAAAATGCCAATACTTAATTATCAAGCAGAGAAAGAGAAAAGAACTGTGGCATGCTGTAATCAGTGGTCAGAGGTATGATGGGGACAAGCAAGGTGGCATAATGAGATAGGAAGGGCATAAGGATATTGGGTGAGTGTGTAAAATTAAGCTGATGCAGAAGAATTCCCTTTCCACTCCAAATCAACTAAATCATAAAGCAAGTAGTGTTGAGATACTTAGCCAGAATAAAAAATAAAAAAAGAGGACTACTTACATTCCAGAGGGAAGACAGAAACTCAAGGTAATAGCAATAACCAGAGGTCCACATTCTCAGTTACCAGAACTGGGAAACAAACCTCAAGTGATGGTTCTGGCACTTTAAGACCCTCAGAGAGGAGCCCAGGATGCAGGGGTCCATACACAAGAACCCTCAAAAACTTTGAGGCAAGAAGTTCTGCTATGTCCTTGAAAGTAGGACTATGAAAATTCTGACCACTAGCCATAGTTAAAATGAGTCATTTTGGGGAAACTGGCAATATGAAACAGCTCTAAGCAAACTCAGAGTTCCAAATGTCTATTGCTCATGCGGTATAAGAACGGCAAATTGAAAAACTAACAAAAATCCTAATATAAACTCCGTGAAGCCAAGGACAAAACAAAGGAGGGAATATGAGCTGGCACTTAGTGGGGGTTACTGCAGACTGAGGCTCCTGAAATACTGCTGTGTCCGTCTGTGCAGGCTGCCATAACAAAATGCCACAACCTCAGTGGCCTAAACCACATGTGTTTTCTAGCACTTCTGGGGGCTGGCAGCCCAGATCAAGATGTAGGCAAGGCTGGTTTCTGCTAAGGCCTCTCTTCTTGGCTTAGAGATGACCAGCTTTTCTCTGTGGCCTCATGCAAGGTTTCCAGTGCACACTTCTTGCTGGTATCTCTTCCTATAAGGACACCAGTTCCATTGGATGAGAGCCCCAACTCTGTGACTTCATTTAACCTTATTATCTCTTTAAAGACCCCATCTCCAAATACTGTCACGTTGTGGGTTTGGGGTTTCAGCATATGGATGTCGAGGAGACAGTGCAGTTCATAAAATCCTCCAGGAAGTTGACTTCAGAGCAAAATATTAAAGTCCCCTATGGAAACTCAAAATAGAGACAGAGAATACAACAAGCAGAATTCACAACCTAGAACTAGAGATAATGGAACTATCTGGAAGAGACATGAGAATACATGTGTATGGGGCATCTGGGTGGCTCAATGGGTTAAGCCTCTGCCTTCGGCTCAGGCCACGGTCTCAGGGTCCTGGGATTGAGCCCCGAATCGGGCTCTCTGCTCAGCAGGGGGCCTGCTTCTCTCTCTCTCTCTGCCTGCCTCTCTGTGTACTTGTGATCTCTCTCTCTCTCTTTGTCTAATAAATAAATAAAAATCTTAAAAAAAAAAA
>ML108293.1:19953-39388 GCA_003697995.1 Taxidea taxus jeffersonii | reverse complement strand
AAAAAAAAAAAATAGTAGAAGGATAACTTCAAAGGGTAGATGAAAAGTAATTGTTAAGATAGAATTCTACACTCAACCAAAGTATAATTCAGGAGTGGATTTAAATTTTAAAAAGTGCTCATAAAAGTACTGTGAGAATTAAGAACTTAGTCTCACTGAAAAGAAAAAAAACAAACTATTACAGAATGAAAATCAGTAAGAAGCAATTAAATCCCCTCTACCAAAAGTAAGGATGGGGTGGTAAGGAAATACTTGGATAAACGTGTAGGTGACAGCAAACTTGGACTGTAAAAATAATGTGGATGGTTGGATAGATGGATGAGTGGATGATATTATTACTAATTTCTTGGTCATCTAAGACAAGGTATTTTACAAGGCACAAACAAGACAATGGGGGTAGGTTAGAGGAAGAAGGTTAGTGTGAATCCTATCCGAGAGGAGACTAGACATAATGATTATCAGTAAACTTATGCATATATGTTTAAGTCTTATGAGGGAATATCAACAGAAAAGAAAAAGAATATGTAGCATCTAGATAAAAGGAAAAGGAAGGAATGGAATGAATAAAACTGTATGAATCGACTAGGATAAAAATGTGGACATAAAGGATACAGATGAACTAGAGAATAATGATTTTCTCTGGAAGGAAAGAGTAAAATTGGGGAGGATTGCAAAGTGGGCTTCTATTTATTCTAATGTAGTATATTGGTCCTGGAAAAAATTAATCCAATAAAGCAAAATATTTAATGTTAGATGAGATTTATTGTTTGTAACTATCTTGTACATTCCTTTTTTTTTTTACTTAATTACCTAATTATATTAAGTTTTTAAAAAAATATACATGGGTGTTGGATAAAACTGTTCTTACCCCATGTTGCTTACTATGTAACTTGGGTGAAGTTACTCCATTTCCTTAGGTTTCACTTGCTGAATTTTTAAAATGTGTACAATAATACAATATTCTGTACCTTCCGGGGTTGTTTCAACAATGTAAAGTGCGTGGCACAGTACTTGAAGAAAATATGCATCCAATGTATGGTAACTCGTGGGACTAAAGAGGCAGTGACAGCATGAAACCAATGGAGAGGAGAGTTTTTAAATAGAGAAAGGAAGTATCATCTGTTACACACAGAAGCCAGATGTCCGAATAACTGATATTGACCATTGGATTTAACTCTTACAAGATCATTGGTGAAGTTCACCTGAGCAGTTTGGCGGGATTAGTGAGAACAGAAGATTGTGGGCATGAGTTGGAGAGGGGAGAGGACAGAGAAGAAAATGCTTGCAGCATATTGTTTAAAACAAGGAAGGAAGGAAAACTCGTGTACTTATTTATAGAAGCAAGAGGAAAAACAGGTTTAAAAATGGGAGACTGCAAATGTGAACTATTTTAGTTTGGTTGTAGAGGAAAACAGGTCAGTGACTAGAGGTAGAGGGTGAGAGGTGTGTGTGTGTGTGTGTGAGAGAGAGAGAGAGAGAGAGATAGTGGCATGTAAACAGCATGAAAGGAGAGATCCAGTGGAAGGGGGCAAGGTGAGAAAAGAGGAGCAAAGGTAGGACACTGATGGGTCAAGGTCTTAGAAGGGACAGGGGGAGTTGGGACTCAAGAACACAGATGGTCTTCCATCTTGGCTTTAAGCAAGAGAGCATTACCTGTTCTGAGATGAGAAGGTACTTGAATGTGAGTGCTGCTAGTGGTATTGTTCACATGTGAGTGCAGGGCATTGAGGATGGTTAGAGCTCTTCAAATTTGTCTGTGAAAGATATGACACAGCGCCCTCCCCCGAGAAAGAATGTGTAATGTTTGTTACTTTGTTGTGTGCTTCCCTAACAAGAGTGAGGACTCAGGCCCCGAAGTACTCCGTGAGGGCTGTTTTGTATGATGGAAAAAATTGGATTCAGACCCAACTCTTCTCTCAAGAAGGGTTTTTTGTATGTGAACAATCACTGCTGGAGACTTCAAATCACCACACTCGTTTCAGAAAGTCACGAGAGTTGCACAGAAGGGAAAATGTGTGAAAGTTACGGGCTAATCCTTCTGGGAAATAAATAGGAACCAAGACACCACATTTTCATGTCCTCTACAAAATCAGCTTTCCAAAAATAGACTCATACAAGCTGTAGTCACAGTTGAATGTCATGTTTCTATTATTGTGATGACATAAAATCATTAAACCACTTCTAGTAGTAAAAACAGTCATGTCTGGTAATAGAACTGGTCTGTGCCCATTCGAAGGGAATTGCATTTTAAATGACACATGGAGAACAATGTTCTCTGATGGGTAGTGGCTTGGACTGAAGTTTTTACTTCCACAGTGATTTATTAAATGTTCTCCTCTGCTGTTCCTATAATACTTAAGCTCTTGGTTCAAAATGGTGGTGTCAAAATTTGAAAGAAGTTTTCAAAAAAAATTTTTAGTCCTCTGCTAAATTTTTATAATATTTCCTGTATTTAAAGTAACTGAGGGGTGCCTGGGTGGCTCAGTGGGTTAAAGTCTCTACCTTCAGCTCAGGTCATGATCCCAGGGACCTGGGATCAAGCCCCGCATGGGGGGGGGGGGTCTCTGCTCAGCAGGGAGCCTGCTTCCCCACCCCCCTCTGCCTGCCTCTCTGCCTACCTGTGATCTCTATCTGTCAAATAAATAAATAAAATCTTAAGAAAAACAAAGTAACTGAAAAAAATATGAAAAGTTTCCAATATAAGACTCACCCCCCCCCCCGCCTGGTCCCTTAATCTCTCAAGGTTCTTTGTGTAGACTTGTCTTTGTATCTTCTCTTTACTCCTATCACACAAGCAGAATTAGGACAACTTATTGTAGGTCATCTCAGTTAATGTTCACACAACCCAATGAGAGAGATATGGCCATGGGGAAAGGAGTGCAGCTGACGTTTCAAGATTGAATTCAATCTTCCCACGATCAAGTAGGATTCAAATTCAGGTCTGAATTTTTTTTAAAAAATGAAATTTAAAAGAGACATTGAGTTAAATGTCTCTTTCAAGTTCTCATCTATTAAAAGGTGGACACGGAAGTTTTGACTTCTTCAGACATTCACATATCTATTCATTATCAGTAAAGCTATACCAAAAAATACACTTTGTATAAAAAGCCAAAACAGAGTTCTGTCATCCCCCTCCTAAAACTGGCCCCTGAGGTACATGGTGAGAATGTATCATTACAGAGCCAGTTAATTACATGTAGGAATAGAAACTGCCTCTTACCTTTCAAGAATAGATGGTACAGGTGCACCAATCTTATACAATAGAGGCATTCTCCTTTTCGTTGGGAGGGAAGTGATCTGAGATTTAGGATTGGCTTCTCTCCAACCCTTCCAAGAGAGCTGAATGCTTAGCAGTTAAGGAAACGGATCATCTCCCCTTGACATGGCATGTACTTTTTCCCCATAGCCTCTCATTCTGTTTTATTAGTTTAATACACTTGGGAGTCTCATTCTCTTTTACGTGATGAGTTTCTGAAGAATAACAAGTATGTTGATCAACGCAGGACAAAACGCCAGGAAGCCCACACAGTGGGACTGATAAAAGAACATTATATTGGTGGCATTCACCAATGGGGGTGAATGTGCTCTCCCCAATGGGGGTCTGTGCTCTCCAGTTTCCCCCTGTACTTTGGGGGCAGTGTACGAGGACCTAGCAAATCCAAACCATTGCACTTCAGGAGGCTTTTGTGAAACTAATTAGGGAAGGAGTAGCCCCTCCCCTGGCATGATTAAGAGCTAGAATCCATCAACTGTGTTAGCACAGTCTTAGGTCCCAGTCCTTTTCTGCCAAATTGGACAGCCATAGTTGTGAGAACATAAGCCTCTTCTCTGACAGGATCAGTATGCGGGTGTGTAAGCCTTCGAGTTCCAGCTCTTTGACATATTTGACCATGACTGAATTTGCTACCTCGGCGTTTTACCAGAATTGATTGCTTAATTGCTTAAACACTTTGCTCTAGCTGACTTCCAGGTGCTCTGCAGGAGGCCAGAGCCTCCTTTGGAGACTGGCATGCACGGCATAAGTTTTAGACAAACGAATTCTTCTCAGTGTTTGCCTGATTTGTCTTCTTCACCGTGGTGCTTAGCACCGTGTATTGTAACACGGAACTGCTGAATAGGGAGATGATGCAAAGATGAGTGAATAAGTGGATAATTATGTAGGAAGGCCGAGCAGTCACTGGGCTATTTTTCCTTCACACCCCACCTCTCCATTCTCCTTTTTTTGAAAGGTGTCTAGGGACTAAGCAGGAGTCTGCTTTGTGTCTTCTACATGATAAATATCTCTGACCTGGAACTCAGACCTAACTCCGTCATCAAATAATTCTATCATATTGGCAACAGAGTCACCGATTATAGAATAAGGGCTCTCTGTGTCTCTTCATGAAAGCCCTCAAGTTTATTTTGTAGTTCCTTTTAAGATGTGATACGATCTCCTTATTTGTACTAAAAATCCCCTGGAATTAAATCCTAAATTTTAATAATAGCTAGCATTTTTGGATGATCACTATGTGCGGGTGCGGTGATAAACACTTGACATAGATTATCTCATTTAATCCTCACAGAAACCAAATGAAGTGTTTACTATCATTATCCCTATTTGATGAAGAGGATACTGAGGCTCACAGAGAATTAACTTGTCCAAAATCATCTAATATCGAGTGATCACAAGTGAATGAGCTGAAAGCACACACGGAAGCCGGGACCAGACTTTCATTGAGGGGAAAACTTACAGAGACAGAACAGTAGCAGGTGAGCGATCTTCTCCATGCCGGTTGCACAGGGAACTGGAAAACCAGACATAAGACGCGGAAGGGGTCCCAGTGTTGAACTGTGGGGCTCATTAGCTGCATGGTGGGGGGAAAACCAGCCCTTCCTCTGGGATGATTTGGAACTGAGGTCCCAAACTTTGGATACAGTTCTATAATGCAGCAAAATTGTAGCTTCCAGCCCAGATCTACTGTGTCAGCATTTGTAACTGAGAGTTCACCAGGCTCGGTTAGGAAAATTAAGCCTTAGCTTTGACCCAGCCATGAAGTGGTGGAACTTTTATTCAAGAGTCTCCCCGGTCTTAAATAATGTGTGAGAAGAACTTGATATAACTATCCACATGTGTGTTTTAAGCAGCATCACCATTGACAGTGCATACATTTCTGGCCATATATTTTTGTCTCCCGTTTCTAGAGGACCATTTGAAATATTTATGTAGTCTTCGCCTATGTCTAGCCCTTATAACTCACCATTTTGGTATTTTACTCTCAATTAGAATGTGAAATTTAATTTGGCTATGAGTCACCTTAAGAGGATATGTTGTTGACCATGGACTCGATAGGCTTATTCCCTGGAATTTGTATGGGGATGAATGAGGACAGGGGAGTTTCTTAGAGGAGATGATGAATCCAGATACAAAGTTTGTGACTTCTGTGCTATGTGTGGGTATGGTTAGGAGATTTTAAACTAGAGTTAATGATATTAAGGGCTTGTATCTGTGTCATTTAGGTTATATAGTTACAGAGTTATTTGTTACATTGAATTTTATTTGTATATCTCTCAGTATCTAATTTCATTCCCGTGTTCCTCAGTTTAACTTTATACATTTATAAACTTGATAAATATGATATGTCTTGACCTACGAGAAATTGTCAGCAGTTTAATAGTGAAAACATCTTCACTACCAAATAAGAGGTTCATGAAGTCAGGGCTGTGAACTGTTTTGTTAATTGCTATATATACCCCATACATAGATACTAGTTAGAGCAAAGTTGTCACTCCATGAATATTTATTCTTGGAGTGGGAAAGGAATGATGACTCTTTGCTATGAAAATTGATTATTAAATCATCTGCATTTTCTTCGGATATGAAGGTATTGCTTTCAGTTATATATATTAAAATAGGTAGAGGTGAAGGGAAGGATTTTTCATACCAAGACTTCTTAATGTGTGAATATAATGAGATGGGAAAAGTGATCATCTTTTCTTATTTACCACATCTAAATCATTTGGTTTTCAGTGGGAAGGACCAATATTACCAAAGTCATTAAAAAAAAAAAAAATCTTGTGACTACATGTACTTTCAGATTTACAGAAGTGTGTGTGGGAGCGTGGGTCATGTTTTGGGAAGTTTACACTTCTCCAGTGATCATCCATTTTTTTGTCTATATAACCTCCTCTCCTGCACAAAACCAAAACAAAACAAAACAGGAACATTCAACAGGGAGGGACTGAATCTCATAGCTCTACATGTAATCCCAGCTCAGCAGGGTATGGAATGGACAAAGTGAGGGCAGCCCTCTGATGTTTTCCCCTGCCAACACCCCGTCTAATCTTAGAGGCAGAATATTAAGCCATAGTATGTGATGGTTGTGCTGGGCAACAATACTACGACAAAGAGAAACTCCTTCAGGCAATGAAAAATGTCATGGTTCTAAATCTGGCTACACCTTTATGTCAAAGCACACATATACCCCACTGAAATTCAAGATGTGAAGTTTTCTTGGTATTAGTTGAAGGCAATTTTCTGTTTTGACTTCTGTAAATTTGCTTTGGTGGTTTTTTTTTTTTTTTTTCCTTTTCCTGGCCCTTATCCATTTGACTTTGTTCCCGATGACCCTCTCTCTGACTTTCTTTAGATAATTTGAAAATACTGACTGTAGAGATGCCAAGGGTGAAAGGGATCTTCATCTCCAGTGAACTCCAAATAACAACTTTCTTTTCTCATTCCCAGAGGAATTTTTGTAATCTTGTTGGAAGCATTTCTGCTGTACTGTAATGTCTACAGAAAAGAATAATGAACAGATCCTCTCGTTAACTACATTTTAATGGGCTTTGTTAAAAGCTCACCCCAGTCTCAAAGTGAAAACAAAAACCAAAATCTTGACTTAACAAATGAAATTAAGCAAAACAATATGGTAAAAACAATGTAGAATTTATCTTTGAAATTTAAACTTTTTAAATCTAGTGGCTTTTTTGTAAAAAATGCTAAAGAACTCTATCCTCATAAAATAGATATATACACAAAATCTACAAGAAATTTTAAAGCTACTTTAGAGAGATGTATTTGGGGAAATCTTTTAATGTACCCTATAGAAATGTGTTCATATCACATTAAAACCCCCACATTGTCTCAGTTTATTGTCAGACTGTTGTGGTCAGGGCATGGCTAGACCATGCCATGAAGTGAATGGGTTACAAGTGTGCTGAGATCGTAATCCCTTTCTGCTTTCAGACAGCAAGATAAGGTCAAGGGCAACTAAACTTCAGGTTCTTTCTCCTTTCATTGTAAGTAAGCATGATAGTTTTCCCTAGTAAGCCATCCAAGCCTTATTTTGTATCCGATCCTTAACATGGAATAGGTAGAACATGAGGATCATAATACTTACCTTAAGGTACGGCAGTAAAAAACTATAGTAGAGGTTAATAAATGCTTATTAAATTTCCCTTGTATTTTTTACAATAGTCATGATGGTAATACATCTCAAATGTTCTAAATATTGTAGGTTAGCATCATTAACATATTTCCAGCAAGAAATGTGCATGGCTAAAAAACTGTGTGGTGTGGTTACACACAATTCATCATATGGCCCAAACTTCAAAAAATCTGACTCATTGTCCACATAAATAACTTTAGAATTGCTGGATTGTGCTCAGAAATTTGGTTTGAAAGACAAAAAAGTTCTAGAATTAGATGAAAATACAGAAGCCTGGAATAAAAAATCCTCCTTCTTTTACTCATTTCCTGTGCCACTTAATTTCTCAGACTCTGTTTTATCACTTGGGGGAAAAAAGCACAAGGTTACATTTTCTTTCTGCTTCAAAGATTCAAATGAGCAATATAAATATTATATTTATATTATAGATAATAGATATATCTATAAATTGCTATTCTGATATAACCTCTTATTCTTACCGGTTTTTAAATCTACCATGAATCTTTTTATTTCTTGAGAAAGAGGAGGCAGCAGGCAGAATGTACCCTTCCCTCAAGCCTGTCAGTGGGTTACGCATTTCTCATATTACATTGATGTGGGGCATTGACTGGAAGGATTGGGATTTATTTTTGAACTCCTGTCAGCACTCCATAATTAACATTGCCCAGAAGAGAAATGCTATTTTGCCTCCTGCATCATCAACACAACTGTCAGCAAATAAGGAAGGCATCGTCTTTGCCATTATTACTGCTAATGTACGAAGTAGAAAAGAACAGCTGGATTTTCACACACTGGGCTGTTGGAAGCACTGGCATTTGGTGAAATTTGTTTTCAATTTCTACCTGCTTCTATTTGCACGAAGAATGTCTTTAAAGGGAAAATAGCATTTTTTATCCCCAAACCAATTTTTCACCTCCTAATTTGGGAGTTTACTGATTTCAATTTACTGATCTCCAAGTTGTTTATCTCAAGGTCATTTTTTTTCTCCTTGACATAAAAATGCAAAGTTAATGTTGATTGCTTACTGGGTAGTTTACTTATCTACCTTTGCTACTCTATTTTCTCTGTGTCCTGAATTCTCTGTAATGTTTTAATTCTCTCTCTCTGGTCTCCAGGTTTGCTTAAATTCATAATGCCAATGAGTAGAGATAATCATTTAGAATGAAAAATTGCAAGGGCTAAATCTTGCTGCAGTAAGATGGCAGTAGTGTAGATCAGAACTTTAAAAAGACAACAACAAAAAAATTCTGTAGCCTCCATAGTTACAGTGTGCTAAAATTAAGTAGTCTAAAGTTATTTTGTTTGAGTTTTTTTGGTTTTTGTTTTTTCAATGACATAATGGGAATGTGAAATAGTACTGCCTTTGTAAGGCCGTTTGATGTTAAAATGCTAAACATAGTTCAATGTTAAATGTTAAAATAGTTACCATATGATCCAGAAATTCCAGAAATTCTTAAGAAACTCTTAAAGGTATATACCTAAGATAATTAAATATATGTCAACCAAAAACTTGAACATGAATGCTCATAGTAATATTATTCATAATAACCCTAAAATGGAAACAACCCAAATATATATCAACTGATAATAAATTAAAAAAAAAACATAGTACTTCGTACAATAAAAAATTATTTGCCACTAAAAAGGAATCAAGTATAGATATGCCCCTCACCATGTGTGAACCGTGAACACATTATGGCAGTAAAATGGTAGACACAGATTTCCATGTATCCTATTACTCCTTTTACCTGATATGTCCAAAACAGGTAAATCCACAGAAACAAAAAAAAAGTAGATTACTGGTGGCCAGGGCTGGAGACACTGAGAGGTGATTGCTAATGGGATGGGATTTCTTTTTGAAGTGATAGAATGTTCTAAAATTAGATATTAATGATTATTGCCCATCTTTTGTGACTATATTAAAAACCACTGGATTGTACACTTTTTTTTCACCTCTAAGGATCTAAAAATGAAAAAGGAAGAGGTGGGTGAATTATGCACTTCAAATGAGCAACTTTTTATATGGGAATTACATCTCAATAAAGCTTTTATAGAAAAAGTAACACCTTCATTAATAAAAAACAGGAACTGGGAGTGGTGGAAATGAAGGCTAAATCATGACTAAACAATTTATCATCATAAGCTTTTCATGTTAAACATCCTTTGTAACCACTTTTATTTTTAATAACTTCAGAATATATTTTAACTAAATGAACCACAATTAAATATATATATTTTTCAATTGTAGGTGATTGCCAGTTATTCACTAGTATAAGATTTTATTTTTTATTTTTATTGAGAACCAGGCAGAGTGTCTGTGGTCCCTGACACACACCTGGTATAGTGGTCTTTCTTCTAGGACCTGGACATGTACTCCAGGGAGTTATTTACCAGCTGGCAGCCTGGTAATCTAGAGCTTCTCCTCCTCTTACCTGGGTCACTGCTGTCACTAAAACTCACTGTAAGAGTAGACACCTAAGATGACATGGCCAACACTGACTGAATATGTTCTTTATATACTCCTTATTTGGAGGAAAGTAGGGAGGTCTGTTTTTTTCTCATCGAAAACAGATTTCAAGGCTTCACCTAGCTAAATGCGGCTGGCAGCTAATTCACAAACTAGTAGACCACAAACCGGAAGGCCAGGATAGAGAATGGGACAACAGGTTAGTGTAAAAGCTTCATGTGTCTTTCTACTAATGCAAGGTTTAGTACATTTAAGGATATTTTAATGAGATCAAATCAAATTTATTCCAGAATAAACAAATGAGAGGAAGAAATAGAGGTCAAAATGTGCTTTCACAGTGCTATATGCACCAGTTAGATCTCTGGGAAGGGACTTAATGCAAGTTGATGTGTGATTGTTCCAGTTTTAAAAGAATGTAATTCAGTTTATGTCTAGTTTCATTAAGGCTCTTGGGAGAGCACTGAGTAATTCAAAGAGAAGAGAAATGTGAAAGGAACCAAGTGTATGTAGAGAAGTGTGTATTCATCCTACACTTTATTGCTATAACTTGCATGGGTCTGTCAACCCTAACATGTAGAGCCTGGTATGATTTCATGCTGTATAACTGAGAGCTAGCAACTTTGCCGCTCAAAGAAGTAATGTGATCATTCCAAATTTGTAGCACTAAGCCTCTGTAGTTTGTGACACATTCACTACGTGGCAGAGAAGACTCAGGGAGTAGACATAAACAGACAGTCCTATGACCTGTTGATTAGTGATGGTTGCTTAAACTAAATTAAAATGAATGGGCTAACCCTTTCTCTGTCAGTTTTCATCTCTTCAGCCTCACAGCTATTTATGAAAGGGAGATACCTGTATGAGAAAAGATCCCAGTTGGGGATTAATGCCCAAATCTCCACATAATTTTACATAATATAAGCAAATGTTGTCCTAGGACTTGGTATGTTACCAAGCCATTTTATGGAGTAATTAACACATATCCTGTCATAATCCTATGCAAATGTTTTTCCTCTATTTTTTTTTTTAATTTGAGTGTAATTGACACATGATGTTACATTAGTTTAAGGTGTACAACATAGTGATTGGACGACTCTATATGTTAGGCTATGCTCACCCCAAGTGTGGTGGCCATCTGTCACCATACAGTGTTATTTACAATATATAGAAACTGAGCATCAGAGTGATTTTAACTTGTCAATAACCGAAGGATAGAAACGAGAATTAGGAAAGGAAGTAAGAAAATCAAATAACCTCTCTGAAGCCCCTATCCTAGCACTATTTGAGAAGATTCTAGAATGTTAACACATTCACTTCTCCAGAAATCATAGGAGGTAGACTTTGTTTTCTCTGTTTCATAGAGAAGAAAGCTAAGGTTCCAGGCTTAAGCCTAGTTCTTAGCAGATTTTTTCAATTCAGTGCAATACATCTGAGAGCTTACATTTTTATTTTAGACCGCACGTTCAAAGCACAGTCATGATCCTGGGAAGATATTCAGCTGTAGCGTTTGTTGTGAAAATTGTATCCTCACTGTCTGGCAGCCCTTGATTAATTTCTTAATACTGTAGTCACCTTCACATTTTATTTAATCCACAAATGTGTTTTGTTTTTTTTTTAAAGGTTGCAATTCACTCTTTCGTCAAGGCACTGGAAAAGCCCCAGATCAAAAGTAATCTTGATTAGAAAATTTTGCTGTGGATAGACTATGCTCTGTCTTCAAATGTTCCAAAATTGTTCATGGTACAGGACCAGTTATAAGTCTCCTTCACTCTCCCTCCACATACATTGGTCCTACCTTAAAGTATACACGAATACAAAGTAAAGAGTAGTTGGCCTCAGAATAACTGGAGAGATGCAGGGAACTCCATAGCATCTAGTAGGGGGTGATAGGGAAGAGCACAGTCTGCCCTTACCCTGCAATGGAGAAAGAAGTAAGGATATTGTAAGCCTCATTCTTAGAGTTCCATCCCGTCTTTTCTCAGTAGTGCGCCTTCCCATTGATGTAGGTTTTGGAATGTTGGTAGGTTTGGCGGCAACCAGAGTCAACAGCCAAGAAAGAATTCCCGAGACATCTTTGGTGCAAAATGGTGATCTTATTAAAGCACAGGGACAGGACCTGTGGGCAGAAGGAGCTCCTGTACTGGGGTTATGGGGGGAGGTATAGGGGGAGGACGGCTGATTACATATTTGAGAGTTGGGGATAAGGAAAAAGGGACATTTTTTGTTTGTTTGTTTGTTTAATTTATTTTTTAAAGATTTTATTTATTTATTTGACAGACAGAGATCACAAGTAGGCAGAGAGGCAGGCAGAGAGAGAGAGGGGGAAGCAGACTCCCTGTTGAGCAGAGAGCCTGATGCAGGGCTCGATCCCAGGACCCTGGGATCGTGGCCTGAACCTAAGGCAGAGGCTTAACCCACTGAGCCACCCAGGTGCCCCGGAAAAAGGGATGTTTAAAAAAAAACAAAAACAAAAACGTTCTTAAGCTAAAAATGACCTACAAGATACTGGAGGCCTTGCCAATGTCAAGTTAAGATTTTTCCCTCCAGTAAAGCATTAACTTTAAGAGAGTTAGGAGTTTCCTTCTGGAAGTTAGTTTATTGATAAGAATACTTTTTTTCCTGTAAATCACTAAGACTTTTGTAAACTGAGGGAGACTCTTTTCTTGTGGGATAGTGATCTCTAGAAGTTAACCATTTGTTTTTCCTTCCCTTAGCTTTAGGGCAGCCAGGAGTGCCTGAGGAATGTGGTAATATCCCATCCAGGAGTGTGTGTGTGTGTGTGTGTGTGTGTGTGTGTGAGAGAGAGAGAGAGAGAGAGAGAGAGCGAGCTTATGTCTTGTCCTCAGCTTGCCTCTACTCCCTCCTCACCATCGTTGAATAGTATACAAATAATAAACTTTGAGGCTCTGTTCCTTTCCAGTATTTGAAGCTCCTTCCCTCTATATTCACTCCATTCCTAGCCTGGCCTCCATAAGGGCAAGAGGGATGAATGCTCCTGGCTGCTGGCCCTAGCGCCTTTCTATTCACATTCAGATGCTAGACCCCTTTCCCAGGCCCACAGTGGTCCCTTGTATTAGTCAGCTCAGGCTGCCGTAACACAACAGACTGGGCAGCTTAAACAACAGAAATCTATTTTCTCACAGTTCTGGAGACTGGGAAGTCCAAGTTTAAGATCAAGGTGCCACGGTTGGGTTTTGGTGAGGCCTCTCTCTTTGGCTTGCCAATAGCCACTTTCTTGCTGTGTCCTCACATGATCTCTTCAACCTGTGTACACCCTGCTGGTGTCTTTTTCTCTGTTTAAAAAAACACCAGTCCTATCAGATGAGGGACCCACCTTTTTGACCTCTTTTACTTAACCTTAATTGTGTCCTTAAAGTGCTTATGTCCAAACAAAGTCATATTGTGGGTTAGAGCTTTAATGTATGAATTTTGGGGAGATAATTCAGTCTGTACAAGTAGGTTTACATTATTTTGCTCAGAGCAGTTATATTCAAAGCCTACCCCAAAATCTTTATAATCACCAGAGGGATGGATAGAGGAAATTTAAACTGATGCCTGGGACTTAGCCCAGAACAGTTAAGCCAGAATCCTCCAGGCCAGGAAAGGGCATAATCAGCACTTCTTTAAAAACCTCCCAGGGTGATTATAAATTTCCATATAGGATTGAAAACCAGTGACTAAGTTGTGTAGGGTCTACTGGCCCAATCCACATTGCATGGCATGTTGTGAATCCCACTGGGGAAAAAGAGGGGGGAATTAGTGCCGGCATCTTAAGCATATGATAATATGCTTAGGAATATATACTGTATATTTTAATCTATACACCATATTATGTAGTACTTCAGAAAATATACATTTATACTATATATCCTATACTATATACTTAGGAATATATGAGATGATAGATAAATGTCTAGAATCAGACCCTAGGGTTCTAATTCTGATTAAGTGACCTTAACATTCCTAAGAAAAGTAAGAATGACAATACTATCCTTCTTTGTAATGAGATTCAATGAGACTATACATGCAAAGTCTCAAGTAATCCCTCAGTATTATTATTAGGGATAGTTAAATCAGGTGGGGAAAACCTCAAGTGTCTGTTTTTGTCTTCTCTCTGATACACTAAGATCCTCAGGCATTGGAGCAAGAGATTCAGCTATGTATCCCTACAAAGCCTAAATTAGCTAAATTTTACATATTAAAGTTGTGAGACCTGAGGCCATCAAGGGGCCTATGGAAATGGCAGAGTAATTCTACAGCAAGTGGTTAAGGTCATGGCGGAAATGGGGGATGGGAAATGTGAGCAAAGTGCTAGCTATTCAAGTTGGTTTTTGAGCTTTGTGGGGATACTCCTGGGGCCCTAGCAGAGAATGAAGGCAGCCCATTTTATGTCATTCCTGTTCTGTTGGAATATGAGATTGTTTTGTGATTAATTTTAAGAATCTACAAACCCAACTTGTTGCAGATTTGCTGAAGATATCAAACAAATGTGTTTTGAGTTCAGGCTGCTTATGAGAGACCGCTTTTTCTAAAACACTGAGCAGTTCAGTTTGGCATTTCAATCTGTCTCCTACATTGATAGGAGAAAAAGCAGACCTGGTAGCAATGTTGATTCTGAGACTTGAGAGCCGTTAACAGACAAATCTTTTGTTCGCTTTCTTTTAGAGATGTTCTCTTACTCTCATGTGAGGTGTGTGGGAAGCCCTGCCTGTCTAATCTTTAGCATTTTGATGAAATTGCCACAAAAAGCTTTTCTATGTTTTGTGTAAATCCTTATCTTAATTGCAATTTGAAAAGGGGTTAATGGTGGCTACTTTCCTGGGTATGTTTAAAGGATACCACTTGATGTGGAAACACTGGCCAGCAGAGGACAATTATTCTTAAATTGCTTAGTGGCTAAATGCATGGCTTCAGAGCTAACCTACCTGTTTGAATTTTTTGCCTTTGACATTTACTAGTTTAACTTCTCTAAGATGCAAATTGCTTCTCTACAAAATGAGGATGCTAACAGTTTGAACTTCACAGAATTGTTGGGGAACTCAAGTTTGCCAATGCGTGGGAAACTCTTAGAACACTGCTGGTTCATAGCAAGCATCACTAAGTGTTAGGGATCCCTGAAGCTTACTTTAAGTTCCTTTGCCAAACCTCCTAAAGAGGTATAAATCCAAAGTCTACGAGAACGGGAACTGGCCTTTGAGCCACACTGACCTGGGTGTGAGTCTTGACTGTGTCACTTAGAAGCTGAGTGATTTTAGGCAGCAGTCACTGGTAGCTTTTGTTAACTCACCTCTGAAAAGGTGAAGACATAGGTCTCCTTTGGATTTTTGGCATAATAGTTAAATGGGATGAACTTCCATTGCTTATGCTTATGCCAGTTTAACCCATTACTCCCTCCCTCTTTCAGGATTGCAGTCATCCATGTAGAAGCTTCCATTCTTACCCATTTACAACTCAACTGCCATGCAGCAGTTTAAATAATTTAAACCATGAATTAAACCATGGCACTACCCTTTTTAGTTACTTTTTTTATTTTTTGACACTCCCCTTTTTAACATGCGGATTTTCTATTATTTTGGTAACAAATGGTCTTACAACCGTGGTCTCTATGGCCCTGGACAATCTATCCATACCTGTATCTCCAAGTTTATCTCAGACACGCCCTTGTTAATATGTTTCAGTAACATTTGCTTTTTTTTTTTATTTTTAAATGTTCCTGGAACATACCAAAGTCTTTCCTACCTCAGGGCCTTTGTACATGTTCATGTTCACAAAAAAAAACCTTGGATGTAAGAAGGGCTGGTACTCTTTTTCAACTGCACATCTCTACTCAAAGCCGTCTCCTCAAAAAGTGCTTTCCTTGCCATCTAACCTTAAGTGGGCAGCCCTCCAGGGTGAACCAAGTCATAGCTCATCTATTTAGTATATATTATTGTACTTTACGATGATCTTATTTGTTTACTTATGGATTTTTTTTTCTCCTCTTCAATACCTGCAGGCAAGGATCTTGTCTGAATTGATCATTATATTCCATAGCATCTAGCACATAATGATTTCAATGAATATTGTTGAAGGGAAGGGAAGAAGAATGAAAACACATACAATGTGTTCAATGTATTTTTGCACTATTAAAATGTGTTGTACATCTTAAATATACATAATTTTTGTCAATCATGTCACGATAAAGCTGAAAAACCAAAAAAGAAAAATGTATAAAAAAACAAAAATTACTCACCGAGTGGAAAAATTTTACTGACAATTAGATGATGCCATTCAGCATAGAGTCTTGACTCTGGGAGTAGGCTTCTGGGGAGGGCAAATAGAGTAGTTCTATTAAAACCATGAGTCTGAGAATGTTCTCTTCCCCATGAGGAAAGCAGTGGCGGTCTCTAGACTTGTTCCCTAGGTTAATGCTGGGCTTGTTGGAGGTTGTCCTCTGTGTAAGGATTTGGGCTGTCTCTGCTATAATCCTGCCACACCCGAGATGGTCAGTGTTCACCGCTGGATATGGTGTGTGGTCAGGCCTGTATTGGTTTCAGCAGGCTAGCTGGCCAAGCTGAAATTGGCCTTATACCTTCCATCATTTCTTCTTTTAGTGAGCAGCAGAAGGCTTATGTGGATAATCTTCATTCCTTACAGTCTGCATCATGGCACTTCTATTTCTAGAAGGCCAAGATAATACTTTCTCTCCAAATCTGTTCTTGAAGGCTCTTGTCTCACTGAAATTGCTTTTCCTGTCTCTACCAGCTGGACACTCAAAAACATTATCTCAAGAGGACCTATTTTAGTTTTGCCATCCATCATCCGAAGGAAAAAAAAAATGTGAAGACTTATTCTGATCTAACAATTGTGTGTTGCTGCCTCAAAGAGAAAGAGATTGAGGGAGAGAAAAGGAAAAAAAAAAAAAATGGTGAAATGCCTCCTCCTTCTCATAAATATCACCTGTCAGTAACTTCTCTAGAAGACATTCTCCCACAGCCTGTAGGCTGTGAAGTGAAATGTACAGAGATCTGTTCCTGGCACTTCTGATCCTTACCTTACAGTCTGGATTACTTTCCTTACTCCAGGCTCCATTTTAAGAGCTTTCCATATATTATAAAGAAACTGAGGTACAGAGTGATCAGTTGTGGTATCTGACGTGACTCATGAAGTTGTAATCCAGCTTCAGAGGACTTACATTTAACCGCTACAATCTGTTCCTTCCATGGCATAGCTTTGTTGTCTCTGTGTTTCTGAGTCTAGGTCTGTGGGATACAGGGACTCTCACACATATCAAAATAAAGTTTGCAGTTTTATTTAAAATATATTAATCACGTAAAACCAATAGCTTCAGGGAAAAAAAAATGCTTCCTGTTTGCTTTCAAGCAGAATTTCAGTCTTATAATTCTAAATCTACATCTATGGCTGTCCATAGTGTTTGAATCCTGGTTACCGAAGAAACCATCTTTTCCTTAGCATCATAGATGAGGTTTGCAAAAATAAAGGGTTTAATTCAATACCATTTAGATTTTTGTTACAGGGTTTTCAAGTATGTGTGATGGTCTGAATGAAAGCCATAGAGAGTAAGCCATCCATTTTGTCTGTCCGAGTATCAGTCTGAGCTGCATCAAGGAGGCAGGAGCAGCGAAAGAGGAAAGAGCGGATGGGGGCTGAGTTTAAGGATCACCTCTGTCCCGTCCCTGCCAAAGAAATCAGGCCTTCCATGGTGAGCACAGCCCAAGAAGCTGATGAAAGAGATTAGTTTTCAAAGCAAGAATTTCCAGTGACTTAGGATCAAAGCATTATAACTTCATACACCTTTAATGCATTATCAACTATATGTGCATATGTTTATATAAGTTTCTGAGAGACTCCATTTTTTTTTAAGATTTTATTTATTTATTAGTTAGAGAGAGAGAGAGCGAACGAGCACAGGCAGACAGAGAGGCAGGCAGAGGCAGAGGGAGAAGCAGGCTCCCTGCCGAGCAAGGAGCCTGATGTGGGACTGGATCCCAGGACGCTGGGATCATGACCTGAGCCCAAGGCAGCCGCTTAACCAACTGAGCCACCCAGGCATCCCTGAGAGACTCCATTTATTGTCAAGCAGTTGTATGGGGAGAAAATGTTGTTATACTACAGAGTTTCCATTTCCAACTCCCAAGAATTTAAAGAGTACAAAAAAGTGTATTGGAGACAAAAGCATTTCTCAGCACTGCTATTTACAAGCAGAAAGACATTAAATCACTAAGTCTCAATTGTCAAAGATCTAAAATGGGGAAAAAAAAAGCCAGCTCTATTTGAAGGCTCATTTGAGGATTTATAAGAAAACATGTAAAATGGTTTTAGTGCCATGTCTGATACATAGAAGGCGCCCAGTGAATTACGGTTAATAAAAGGGAATCCTTATATAGAAATTACAAAAATCCTTAGTTTCAGGCTCATAGTTAACTTGAGAGGGGGCAGCAGAATTAACTCCCTAATACTTGGTAAGCTAGTGCTAATTCTATATGGATGGACAATACAGAGATGGTGGGGAAGCTGAATCATTCCCTGCAGTTGTCCCCAGTATCACTGTATGCATCACACAGAAAAAGTTGAGTCAATGTCAGCAGACGGCCAGTTTGGGCAAGCCCAGTTCATCTCTAAACTTAGCATTGGAGGTCTTCTCATCAGTTCATTAGTGCTGATGCAATCAGATTAGTTAGGAGGGTAGAGAGGGATTGAAGCATCAGGCACTGTCCGTTCAGAGGAGAGTTGGAGAACCCAAGAAGACATCGACAAATTCTAGGGGCAGCCTAAGGTGATAGGCTGCCACAGATGGGGCAGGGAGCTTCTAAAAGGCAGAGCACCAAAGCTATTTTTCCCCCACTTTGGCCAAAAACTATACTACATTTGCGTGCGTGTGTGTGTGCGTGTGTGTGTGTGTCTAGGAGCCAAAAACATCTCCAGTGCTTGAAACTCAGTTTAGAATTAAAAACAAAACAAAACAAAAGAAAACAATGAAAGACAAATGCCCATATGCAACAAAACCAACATGCCTCCTATAAACCCTTTTGAATATTTAACATTTTTTAAAGAAAATTTGCCAGGGCTAAAATCTTTCAAAGAAAACCAATGCATAATCTCCTCCTGAGATATTTGTCAATTTTTAAAGTAGGAAAATTATTAGAATACCAGGGACAAGGCTTCAGTTGTTTGATTTTGTAAGTAGGCCACGGTTTGTGGAGGTGGGGAAGACTCATAGATTCTCAAGAAAAGAAAATTCATACATCAGGGGGAATAAAAAAGATCGGATAGCATCTTCAAAATGACGCTTGAGCATTTTCTTGTAAAGAATTCTTTCTAATTAATCTTTTTCCTGTGAAATAAGTAAGTTTTCCTCCCACAGAAGTGAAGTTAGAGCCCCCAGGAACAAAGGTTTTGAAAAACTCAGAGACTGGGTATTTCCATCAGGACTTGAAGGGGTAAACCCGGAGCCGCCACTAGGTGTCACGTTGAGATCGCTTTTGGGAACAGAAGCTCCCTAACTGGCTCCAAACAAGAGGCACCTTCGTGGTTAATTTCAGCTACC
>ML108293.1:0-19553 GCA_003697995.1 Taxidea taxus jeffersonii | reverse complement strand
AAGGGTTTAGGTAGGTTAACTCTACCTAAAAAGAGAAATTGTGTTTAAAAAAACACACACACACCATATTTCTGCAGGAGAACACATCTCTGTCTAAACCTACAAAAGCAAATCATAAGGGAAGTATAGAAGCAGATTGAATCCCAGGGTAGTCAGGTGTAACAAGCAGGCACAAATTGCTAGGATTTGAACACCTGTAGAAAACCTCATTATGCCATAAAAAGACTGTCTTTTCACTCCCTGGGAATTTTCTGATTTTTGACACACTTCAGAATAATCCATCGATACATATCTTTTTTCAAAAAGTATTTAGAATACTTATAATTATTCTAGAAACTAAAGGTACAACAGTAAACAAGATCAAGATGGACAGTGTCCATACTACCATGAAGCTTACATTCTAATTGGCAGAGTAGATGTCAAAGGGTGAACAGATGACTTATTTCACAAGTGAAAATTCAGACTAGGAAGAGTGTGAAGTAGAATTAGGAGCTCGAGACTTATAAGAGGCAACATGGTTTTCTATATGAGCTTTCCTAGAAGTAAACAGGACAATGAAAATAAGAAGGTTTAGGCTTATTGGCCATACCATCTTGAGTAGATCCCAGAGGCTTGGTTTACTCATCTTTAAAATGGGGACGATGCTAAAGCAAAATGTTCAAAAAGCCAAAGTGAATGTTCACCAAACCTATCCCCAAAGTCATTACACTAACTAGAATCAAATTCGAACTCCTTAACATAGGCTGCCAGTCCTAATGATCTTTACATCCTATGATAAAGTCTTGCACATGGAAATGACCAGAAAGGTTCAGTTCAGGTAGTTTGCAAGCCTGTCCAGAAGAAGAATCCTAGGATAAAGCCTGTTAGTGGCTACCCAGCCTTTTCCAGCCCCCTCTGTTCCGAGCAGAGCCTGCTTCCCAGTGTGGTTCTGAAAACTGTCAACTCTCCAGTCAGCTCCCTATTCCCCTGTTGCCAAACCTTGGCAGGTAACCTAGTTCTAGCCCATGAGACACGAGAGGATATCTGAGAACATTTTTGTCCTGATAAAGGGACACACTAGAGGCCTGCCAATCCCTTGCTGCTTTTGAAGAGGGTGGGCGAGGATGAAATGTTCAGAGCTGCTACATTCACTGCCTGATAATTAAGGGAGAAACTGTCCAAAGCTGAGGATCGTAGGACTATGGAAAAGCCCTACATCTTTGCAGACATAAGTTCGGGAATAACCATCTATTAGCTTACTGTTTTGGAAATTACTCAGTGTTTTAGGATTCAAACCTGTATTACTTTTTGAGAATTCTCATACTTTTTACAAAATAGATCATAGTGGGTGTGTTGTCTTTGATGTTGCTATGTAGTCAGTGCCGTGGAAGGACGTACAACCCAGACTAGTAAACATTTGTTAAATGAGCTTCTTAAGACTTAGTTCTTCAATAAAGAAAGGCACCTAGTACTTTACACCTTTAGAGTAATTTTGATCTAGAAATGGAATGTCTAAAACAGTAGTTAAAACACCTGGGTTTTAGATTTTCCTCCTTACTGAACTGGCAGCTGGGAAGAGAAGAAACAAAAACAAAAACAAAACAAAACAAAACAAAAACCAGACCAAAAACCCAAAAACTAACAGTTGAGTAAATACAGAGTTCCCAGGAGACTTGCTTCTATTCTTCATACTTAGATGAAGTTTGAACTATATGTTTGTTTCCTGGTTGTTTTCTTGAGGCTTTTATTGCTTTAATGAAATCACACTCCGCACCAGTACATCAGCAGCAGTGAAAACTGACCATCCTTCTGGTAGACCAAACTTGGACATTTTATTTCCCATGACTCCGCTTTGTAGCTTTTGTTTAAATGCTCTTTTCCGAATGGCTCCTCTGGCAGAGAGGAGGCGCCTTCTTTGTTTGGATTCCAATTTGTAGTTAGATTCTCAAATGCTTGCATTACCTTTTCCTTGAAGCAAATGATTCACTGCGTTCAGAGCGTATTGGCCTTATTGACATTTTATGAATCCTGAAAATGTGGCTGTTCATAATAGATATTTAAATATTTTCTTATTTCTCACTTCCTGAAAAATTAAAAAATTATTTTTGGTTATACCTAGAATTATGCTTCAAACCTGGGTAACCTGTCATATTTACAACAATATTAATTTTTATTATTTATTTATTTAGTTATTTATTTTTTTAATTTTATTTATTTATTCGACAGACAGAGATCACAAGCAGGCAGAGAGGCAGGCAGAGAGAGAGAGAGGGAAGCAGGCTCCCCGCCGAGCAGAGAGCCCAATGCGGGGCTC
Organism: Taxidea taxus jeffersonii; assembly: GCA_003697995.1. NCBI lineage: Eukaryota > Metazoa > Chordata > Mammalia > Carnivora > Mustelidae > Taxidea > Taxidea taxus. Next base: position 17,260 of record ML108293.1, on the reverse strand, counting down.
GATCCCAGGACCCCGAGACCATGACCCGAGCCGAAGGCAGAGGCCCAACCCACTGAGCCACCCAGGTGCCCCTAATTTTTATTTTTTAAATGGAAGACAATCTTTGAACAATGTATCATATATGAACATATTTCATTGCTAGGAATCAGCACTTACGATACAGACAATGAGAGAATAGTATAAATTTAATAATTCAAACACCTATAGACTTAATTATTGCTAAAAATTGTTACCATTATTTCATTATTTCTGTCAGAAATTACCAAAAGTAAATAACATATTTTAAATTAATGACTATTTTATATCCTGCCCAACTTTTTTTCACAGAAAGTTTTTATCTCTAAGTAAGAAAAAAAAAAGAATAGTTTTGAACTCAAGAAGCTGATGATGATGACAGCAGAGGTGATGTTAGTGATAGTGGAGGTGATGGTGAATTTCCATGTTATTGATATCAACTCTCATTTATTGAGCATTTAATATATATGCCAGGCATTGGCATATATCATCATATATGGCATATATCATCATCTAATGAGCTGTTTCCTTATAATGAATCACTGTTATTCCACAAAGTGAGTATTGTTACCCCCGTCTTGTTCATGCAAACGTGACCTAGAATGACTAAGTCATTTCCTTAAGTGGTCTGATGAGAATAAATCTAGAGAAGTACGTTAGAAGAGGCGAGGAACAGTGAGCATCTTGTGATGACTTGAGAATTTGGCACCTATTAGGATAAATGATACAAAAGGAAGTGTCCCATGTCATGCAAATAAATTCCATCTCTATCTGGAGGGAAAAAAAACAACAAACCAAACTCTCTATTTTGCAAGTAAGGAGTTTGGGGGAGCCCTACAGATTTCCTTTAAAGCAGGTGCTGTTCAATGTTCTTTGAGTGTTTCTGGGAAATAATATCACACCTGCAAACCCCCTAGAGAAGCAGAACACAATGATGTGTAGGACAAGCAAACAGATTTTCCTTTCTTGTTACTTTCCAGATTTTTTTTTTTTTTTTAAGACATAGTACCATCTGGGTTGCAGAGCCCAATAAAATGATAAGCCTATCTTCCCAAATGTCAACATAGACGTCAGGATCCACCACCTCAGGCATTTTTTAGAAATAGAAAGATTGAATCTGGGCTTTATCAGCTAAGGGCTTATTTTCTAAAATAGTGTTGTCTTATGTTGTATCCATGAAGATTGCTGGTGTATACAGAGATCTGTAGATGAATCCACCACCAAATAACAACAACAAAAAAATCCTTACTTTATTGCAATTGTACCACTTGAAATTCAGTAAAACTGTAAGTTGTTTGCTGTCCCAGCAAAATGATACTTCCTGCACAGAACTTCCTTGCTTTAGATGAGGGGCTCAGCTTCTTACCCTTAAGGTTTAGTCTAGGGAAACTATGGAAGGAATTTCAAGCTGAAGAACAAAAATCAGTTTTAAGACTAATGTGCATCTTCTTTTTAGTCCCCTGTGCTTGACACAAGGGAATGAATGTCTTTTATCAGATATTTAATATTCCACCAACAGAAAACTGGGGATAGGAGTTAATAACAATTTTTATCACTGAATGACTGACTAATCAGATCCTGGCCTTAAATGAAGTGTCGGTCTCTGTTTAGGCAGAGTTGGAATCTTAAAGAAAATCTTCAGACATATTGGAGAATTACCACCCCTCCTGCTAGCCATCTACTTATCCTTGCATTAAGTTATACATTCATTCACTCATTATACAACTGCCCCAAACTGAGACCTTTTAATAAGTGCTAGGTCATTATTGGTGAACAGGTATTGATTTCCCTTCTACTTAACAATGTGGTTTTAACCTTTGAATCTTCCCCCACAATGGCCTAAGAGCCGAGTTCAATGAACTTGACTTGAAAATTGCAGATTGTCCCTGTGTGAAGTTTATGGGATGGATCGTCATCATCGTACTACTCTTATCTTCCTGAGTAGTAGAGGAGACCTTTAATGTCTCCTCATCTAGAAAACTGAAGAGCCTGTCTTTTTAGTTTTCTATAACTGGTCTTTTTTTTTTTTTTTTTAAGATTTTATTTATTTATTTGACAGACAGAGAGATCACAAGTAGGTAGAGAGGCAGGCAGAGAGAGACAGAGGGAAGCAGGCTCCCTGCTGAGCAGAGAGCCCGATGTGGGGCTCGATCCCACGACCCTGAGATCATGACCTGAGCCAAAGGCAGAGGCTTAACCCACTGAGCCACCCAGGCACCCCCTGGTTTTATTTTTAAATGTTGTTCCTGCCCTTCCCTCAAAAGTTAGCTGCTAATCTCAGGTGTGTTTCTGTCTTTGAACAAAATGTCCCAGATCATCAAGGAACACGTGCCCTTCACTTGAGAGACTTATGTCTTTAAGCTTCATGCAGACTTTGGATACACCGAGAGTAGTACATTTTGAAAATGTTCAAATCAGCATTTACAAATGTCATGGAGTTAATGTTACTGGAGTGTAGAGCAGATGCAACAGATATTACTTTAAAAGCTCAGGAAAGAAAAATCAGTGTAAGTGAGCCAATCAGAATATCTAGGAGAATTCAAATAAGAAAACTGAATGAATCTGTGGTAGAAAAACAAATATAGGTACAGATATATAATTTGCTGATATCCATGGAAAGGAACTTATTCCTGTGGTCCATTTTATGAATAAGTAACAAATGAAGAGGTTTGTGGCCTAAGCTTGAGAAGAGAGAACCCCCCCCACCCGCCTCTTCATGTCCTCGAATTCCATCTAAGTTCTAAGGCCCTGCTGACATTCTTACTCCCACAAAAAATACCTTGGGAACACGCCTCCTAAAGGAAATATATGTGTCTAACATTCATCTGTTGAATTTTTAGTTTATATTAGTGCTATTTTGCTCTTTCAATAAGATATTTTACCCTCTTAATAGAGAAAGTGTTTGCATGTGTCTTATTTCTACCACTATACCCCAGGATAGTGCTTTGCCCAATGTAGATAATTAGTAAAAAAATTGACTCGTTGTCCTAGTTAGACAATTGCTATTGCTATTGCTAGAATTGCAACCCCCATAAGAGATTGCTTATGATGATAAAATTATTTATCAGTGATTGTCCATGTATATCATTGTGTCTCTGTGGATTCATTATTCAAAGATTTTTTTAATGGACAGCTTGAGGTGCCTGTTTCATGTCTGTATTTAGTGGGAATCTATATGAGATTTATTTTCTAAACTTTGCCTTCCTTTTTGTGCTTATTCTGCTTTCCTTCTCTATTTCCTATACTTTAAATTAGGATAGAAGAGTCACATAATAAAAGCACATTAGTATAGAGCTGGAAGAAGCATCAGAGTTCCTCTCTACAAGAGGAGATGAAGAGCTCACCAAAGATTTGAGTCACCATTCCATAGTAGAGATGGTTGGTGGAAATCCTTGCTTAGCTTACAACTGTTCTTCAGACCTCCTTGAGTCTTACTGGCCATATGACTCATTCCCACTAATAGAATCTGAGCAGAACTGATGCATATCACATTTTGATTGAAATGGTTAAAAAGCATGAGGGCCTTCCTCTGCTCATCTTCTGGCTCTCAGTAGAGGACTTGAGGCCCTAGAAGATGGTAGAAATACAAAATTAAAGGAACTTAAGCAACCACGTGTACAAATGGATCCATAAAAACACCCTAATAAACTACTAGGTGACCAAAAAGCACACTCATTTTGTTAAGCTGGTAAGAATCTTAGGAAACTTCTATTATAGAAGTTAGCATGATCTTACCTAATGTAAGGATTTCCATGAAAAGGTTAGGAAGCTGAGCCTTGCAGATATTAGCAGGTTTAGATAAATTACAAGGTGCAGGCAAAACTGGGATTAGAACTCAGAACTGCTGGAATTGCCCTTTCTAAGGAACTTGGATAAGCAAAGCAACAGATTCAGAGAAATTTCAAAAGATGTCAAGGGATGAAAGAAGGGTCCAAGAATTATCAATGTTTCTTATCTAGAAGGAGTCCCTGGACAGAAAATAGATGGGACTGTCTTCCCCTCTCTTCCTCCTCAAAGGAATGACTTCTATGTTGGTTAAGTTAGGTTTGATGCAGAGGACCACCTTCATACCTAGTACTTGGGATTACATGTGATGCATTTCCTACTCTAATTCTGTGTATACTTTAACTTAAAGGAAGACACAAGAAAGGAGGCTTGCAAGGATTTACTGATTTAAAAACCAAACAAAACCTTGTCCCTTTCACACTCCTAGACAACTTGCTTGGTTCATTGTCCTTCTAAGGCTCCCTTTCATCCCATATAATGTAAGCCCTCTTTCTGATGTTATTCTATTTTTCTTCTATTCTATTATCCTGACTTCATGGAAATAGAGGCATAAGTCTCTAACCCTATACATACCTTTATCACCTTGCTATTGTTAAGTTTTATGTGTTTTATTTTTGGGAGAAAAAATCCTTATCCAGAGAAGTTTCCTAACGTCAAAGTCAGAAAGACAACTGCAAATCTTCTGGCTGCATATCTCCTCCATGTGCTTAGGGTTTCTGAAACCTATCCTCTTTGGTAACCATAGAGAGAATTGACATGTGCATCATAATTCTGATTTTTTTAATGGCCTGATCTTTGGACTAATTAATGGCACCTTTCTCGATGGCTAGATTCTGATTACTTACTGGTTTATATTTTGTCAAGCCAGCATTTGTGAAGAGACCAGGCCAAGTTCTGGCAAGGCTAATTGAAATAGTGTTTACATTGTGGAGCAGTTTGCAAAGGGCATATTCCCACAATGTGATTTTTTTTTGCTAACCCAAAGAGGAAAAAAACTGATGGAGGATTGGTATCTGGGGAAATGAAGTTGCAAGGGGAGGTATGGAGGGGACTGTAAGGGAAAAAAAAAAAGGTAGAGAAAGAGAAACTATGTCAGAAATACATTCTTGCCCATTCTGTGGTAGTCAGGTGATGGAAATGTAGCTAAGGGAAGCATTGGTTATTTCTGCATGTGTCTTGAAGAAGCTTTCTTCTTCAGGGATCTGAATGGAAAACCCTGAGTTGGGAGACAGAGGGAGCCCCTTCCCTTCACTGAAGAACATATTTTATATCTGTGTCAGTTATCTATCATTGCCTAACTACCTTACTACAGATGCAGTGAGTCCAAACAACTCACATTCATTATATAGAGATTTTGTGAGCTAGAAGAACAGCATGACTTAACTGGATCCCCTTCTTCAGGATCTTTTCTTACAAGTCCACAGTCAAGGTCTTGGTTGGATGGGGTTTGCCATTTCAGATGAGGGTCAGTTGGGGGAATAGGCCACTTCCAAACTCACATGGTTGATTGTGTCATCCAGTTCCTTGTGGGCTGTGCGATGGGCTTATTCCTTGCTAGCTGAGGGTCTGAAGGCAGCTCTGGATTCCTTGTCCTATGAGCCTCCCCAGTGTGTCCATTCGTTTTCTAAGGGCCACCAAGTGAGAGTCTCATGGCAAGATGGTGACTATAGCCTCCTGTGGAGTAGCTGTGTATATCCTCTCACCTTTGCTGTACACCATGGGGTAGAGGCAAATCAGAGGTTTGACCCACTTTTGAGGGGATTACAGGACATGAAAACCAGAAGGCAAGGATAATGGGATTTACTTCTGTATAATCATAATCATATAATCTCAGGACCTGAATCCCCTTGATATGAATATGTCCAAACAGGTCCAGAGAGATGAACTGATTAGCCAAATGTTACGCAGCATGCTAATGGTAACAACAGTACTAGAGTCCAGGACTGCTCAAGATGCTGAAAACCCCCTTTACCTTCTGCTTTTAAATTTATTGGGTAATAAACCCCTCATAAGATTTTTGGAATAAGAGATGCTTATTTGTTCATGTAATAAATATGTACTGAATGTCTACTATGGGCCAGGCACTATTCCAGTCCTGGAATAAATCAATAGAAAGGACAAATCCCTGACCTCCTGGAGCTTACATGAAAATGCGAGAAGACAACAGTGAACCAATAACAAATATTAATGTGCAACAAGTCAGGTACAATGGGGGTCAATAAATCAAAGTAAATGACTAAAGTCTCACGGGGTCATGCTGTTTCAGATGAATGTTCGGCCTCTGATAAATTCATCCTGTGCTGAAAATGTGATTGAAATGAATGAAACACCATGTGGTTCTCCGAGGTCCAAGGGAATAAGGACTATAAAGAATCTGAGTCATATATATAAATATAAGTACATATTTATATTCATATATTTATGTTACCTACCTACTTAGACTTCAGTATGCCATTGGGGGTTAATATCTCCCTTTGACAATGAAGTTGGATGTCGTTTCCAAAGTCAGACCGCGAAAAGCTGCCATGGAAGGTTTGAACTTGAGTACTTGATTCCAAAATCAGGGTTTAATGCCCTGGAGTAGTGACTACTTATTTTAAGCTGCAGAACCCTTTATAAAAGATATTTTATGCGTCAAGACATAGAATGGGAAGAGGTGGGGCCGCTCTGCTAAAGGCAGAAAGTAGGTGGGAGAAGTCCAGAACTCTTTGACTACCCATTCCAAAGCTCCCCGGTTCCAGGGTAGCAGCCCCCTCAAGGTTTAAAATGCAGAGCCCAATTTATAAACCACCTTGTTAGACCTCCTTGGGATCACCCTTTGGTGAGCCTGACTGAGAATTTTTGCCAAGTTCTTTCGAAGGCTGACTTATTCAGCAGTTTGACAGGATCACTACATAGTTTGGGGTCAGGATACAGACTGGTGTTCTCTTCTGCTTTTCGGTGCATTGAGGGATGACCAACAGGCTGGACGACAGATGGATTTAGGTAACTTTGTAGCAGGGTGGAAAGGTCGGTGTTTTATGAGGCCAATGACTTCTACTACAGTTGGTCAACTCTCAGGCCAGTGCAAGAGCAGGGGGGTGTCTTTCAGGGCATAAATAAGGCAAGGAGTCCACAAGAGGCTCTTGGCACTCAATGCCGGTTCTAGAAAATTCCAGGCAAACTGTGGGTCTAAGAAAGTGTGGCTTAGCTATATCTGCCCTAATTTAAAATAAAAATAATGTGTGAGACCAAGTGCAAACCAACATTCTTGAAATGAGTAAGGCACCATTAAGATAAATTTCTACAAATCTCAGAATAAAACATAGAACATAGCTGGGGAAAAAGAGACCAGGGAGGGGTTAAGACAGATTATAATGATCAATTATTAAGACAGATGAGCCAAGGCCAGCTGATGCTATCACACTTCATCATTCAAATTCTCATTATTGGAATATACACCAGTAAGTTACCGCTGCAGTTCTTTTTTCACTGTGGCAAGAGGCGTTAATTTCTGAGGAACTGCACGAGTGACAGTGAGCTTTAGAAGGGGCTCGGTGCTAAATGATTGGATTGTAATTATTCTGAAAGGGCTTTCATCATCATTACCCAACATTCTGCAGATGCAGCATGTTTGAAAATAAACTACAGCCGAACTGGTGCCACATCATTTCAGATTTTAAACATCGAGCCTCTGGTTTGCTGATATATTTTTGTGTATGCAAGTGTAGACGAACACAAATGCACTGTCAAGCATACATCATTTTAAAGTTGTTTAGCCAATGCATCTACATCGGGGCCGACTGGGAAATCTATCTGCACGGTTCTTAGGCCGTGATAAATGCAGTGGAGGAGGACATTCATTCATTCCTTGCTTCATTCATTCCTGCAAACTTAGTATGGGAAGCACCTGGCACAGGGCTCTTACAGCAATGAATAAGCTGAAGAAAACCCTGCCCAAAGGCGTTCTCTCTCTACTGAGTTCTCCCAGTAAATGTTTGGATTCTCCTCTTGTTTACACCCCAAAAGGACAAGCTAATTGTCTGTTTACTTTAGCAGTTTGCCTTAATTATAAGGCTTCCAAGGCCATTAGCAGATGAAGCTGTTTACATTTCACAAGGGAGTTTGAGTTGTCAGGTCTCTTGCCCTCCACCTGGGGCTCCAGTGGGGCTAGGGGACAAGTGGTCAGGGCAAGAGGATCGATATCTTCCTCCACGTTTATGGAAAAAGAAATACATAAAGCTCGTGCTCTTGGGAAAGCGTCAGCGGCACTGAATCAGACCACACAGATCGTTCTAAATGTCAGTTTTTACAAGTAAACGTAACATATGCTCATGCATGATTGTGAGGTCCCGCTTTCTGTTGTTTGCAGTCTAATTATAGGACAACAGCCTCCAAAACTGATTAGCGGCACAGGAAACTGTCACGACGAGGCCCTGCGTGAGGCCGTCATTAAATATTAGAGCCGCTCGGAGAAGGAGCAGGGCAGTGTGGAGCCCTAGAGCTGCTTTGGGATGCTGGAGCCCTGAGATGTGAGCTAGTGAGGTACAACAGAAATAGATCAAAGGTTGGGAGAAAAAAAAGTTCTTCTGGGAGTTTATTTCCTAATTACCTGTTTTGCCTTTGTCTTCATTATCACCCCCTCCTTCTGTCCTCTTCTGGTTCAAATTTCAGAATCTACCTTGTATCTCTCCATCTCTCTTCATCCCTTTACCACCTGGGTGCAGGTCATTATCTTAATTATAATAGCTTCCTAGAGGGCTTCCTTTCCTTGATTTTTTTGGTCCGTTTAAGCTTTCCACTGCCATCTTAATACTGCAGCCAAATTTAAGAATTGTAAATGAGATCACATCATTCTTCCATTTAAACCTTGCCTTTGCACATAAGTCTAATCTGCTTATCATGGCTGGCAGATGTCACATGATCTGGTACTCTACCCTGCTCTCCAAACATAGTTCCTATCAATCCTTTCTCCATGCATTCCCGTTGCACTAGCCTTCTCTTGGTTCCTCTAACTCACAAGGTCTTTCCCACTTTGGCATTGATGTCCTTGCTGGAAAACAGGAAATTTGTAATGTTAGGTATGTAATGATACTTAAATACCTCACGGGAGTTAGTGTTACTGAACATGTTTTGAAATTGTTAGATGGTAGAAAATTATTATCTACATTGTACACAACAAGGACTTTTTGAATGCATAATAAATGACCCCACTAACTTACTCAACTTCTGACTAAAATCTCTAGAGTTCCTTAGAGGATAACTTCACTTTCATAATATTTTCAACAATGAAATAGGCTATTGTTATCAATAACATATAGATGAAGAAACTATGGTTCAGAAAGATTAAGTTGCTTATTTAAGATCATGTACTCTAGTGGCTAGAGTCAGACGTGAAACCTGGGTTTTCTGACTTGAGGATATGGTCTTTTCTCACTTGGGTGCATACTACATGCATTAGGAAGAAAAAGGGAAAGTTTTTATATGACAGAGAAATTACAGAGATTCAACTTTCTATGTCTCTAATGAAAGTTTACTTCTAAAATCTCATAGTTTCAGGTCTTTTTACTATAGCATAAGATTGGATGAGTGAACACAACCAGAAATTCTTTTCATATTTACTTTTACAATATAATTGTGATAGCTGTGAGTTAGCTGGATGATATGAATGGTATCACTTGGCCCCTTGTTCTCCATCAGATGCTGGTTCAGTCTCTGTGGTCTGTGAGTGTCATTGCTTTAAATGGGTTTTCAATATGACTTAGTAAGTAGCTGTTTTATTTTAAAATATTTAATATATATCAGAGGTAAGTAAGTGTTAAGCCTTTGGGACTGTGGATTGGGAGGTAAGATGGTCACACTCATATTGAAATCATCACTATAAACTTCTATGGTAAGTTCTAATAGCTGCTAGAATGATTTTTCAGGTAATAGCTCAAAGGGAAAGAATATTTAAATAAAAGCTTTTTCTTTTTCTTTTTTTTTAAAGAACTTCATTAGTCTATAGATAAGCTTGTCTATAAGGTAGATAAAAATCTAATAGAACTAAACTTGCTTTGGAGCATCAGCAAAGAAGCTAAGGGATAGTGATTGGCTAGTATTATGTATTTACCTCATTAGTGGAAGATGGTCTTGGAGAGTGAGGGAAGGGGATCCGATCGCTACAGCTCGTTTGTGAGTCATGCTCAAGCAGAACTGTAGTACTAAACAGACTCTCTTTTGTTCTGCTACCAATTTATTATAATACTCTGAGGTATCCATTAGGAAGGCCAGACATTGATTCTCAGCGTTTAAGTGATAAGCTCAATGTCTCTATTTCCACCTTACTAGGTTAACAGCAAGAATGCTTTCCTAAAGTCATTTCACAGAGCTTGGAGATTCTACGTGGCAATAGTTGGTTCCTGAGTGTAGAGAAATTTATTCTCTGAGGATTGTTTAATGAGAACAATGGTAGTTCAGGGAAACAGATGAACATTGAGAGTATAGTTTTTTGTGCCTTTGACTGTCTTTCTGAGTGACGGGTTCTTTCAGGGATCACTCTTTCAATACGCATCAGATTCCTTTCTTCCAAATTCAGTGCTTATAAAAAAAATCCCTGAAAAAATCTAATGCTTATTTTGGCAAGGTTGTTTGTATGTGGCTGCAGGGGAGAAGGTAAGGGTAGAAATCTGAAGAATCGTGCTAATGGACAATAAGAAAACATAATGTCTTGCTTTTCGTATGGCTGAAGCAGAAAACATTTTGAATGAGAAGGGGAAGTTACCTCACTCATTGAATGGGGAAACAGTTCATTCTCTAGCTATTAATATTTTGTAAATTATGAATGACCAACATTCTCTTTAAATTTTTTTTATTTTTTATTAACATATAATGTATTATTAGCCCTAGGGGTGCATGTTTGTGAATCGCCAGGTTTACACACTTCACAGCACTCACCATAGCACATGCCCTCCCCAATGTCCATAAACCCACCACCCTCTCCCTACCCCCCTGAGCAACCCTCAGTTTGTTTTGTGAGATTAAGAGGAATGACCAACATTCTTAAAAGTTCTTGCAAATAGGAAGACTGAAAGCTGAGTCTGAGGGAGAACGTGCCTTGTGGATGATGACCAGCTCAGGAGGATAATGAGTTGAGGTCTAACCATTATTTTTTCTCATTGCCTCTTAATTGATCAAACTGAAAGGTGGTTGTTGTACCCCTTTTTTAACTCTTGTGGCAGACATTTTCTGTTAGCAAAAGCTGTATCATGATAAGGATAATAATTAGCCATTGGGTCAGGGGTCTGTGCGCTGGCAGTGTTCCTGTGGAAAATGTGAATATTATGATATTACAAGATGCCAGATCAGACCTTGGGTGATTTCAGTCAGGTCACCCTGCACAGGGTGCAGTCCTTTTGGAGAGACGAGAGTAAATGGCATAGTATATCAAGCACTCATATATACAAACCACACATGTACACACCCACATTTAGATTTTGTTTCTGACTAAAAAGGGAAGATGGAAGCAAATGGTCTCTCATCTTAATTTGTTTTAAATGGAAATTTTTTTCCTTTTGGAGACCTTTGGATTCCAAGTTCATTTCTCTTGACTTGGAGAGGAAGCAGCAAGTTTATGCATGAAATATTGATTTTTTAAATAAATGCTTTTTTTGATCCCAGGATCAGCCCTGGGATCGAGCTCCATGTAGGGCTCCCTGATCAGTAGCAAGCCTTCTTCTCACTCTACCCTCTGCTTGTGTCTCTCTCACTCTCTCAAATAAATAAATAAAATCTTTAAAAAACCGCTTTTTGTTTTGATAGCTGTTAAAATTATTTTGGCTTCTCTTAAATTCTTAAAAATTACCTCACTTGATGCCAACAGCAATGTGGTAGCAAGTTGTATTGTGTCCATTTTACTCAGTGATACCTACAGTATCGTGCCCTGGCTATTCCCTTCTTTTTGGGGTTCCTGCTCTTCTTGCTCAAGCTCTAGTCATTTTAATCTTTGACTTCATTTCCCATTTCAGGAAGTTTGCATGTGCCACAGCATTCTATCATGCTTTCCCTCTGCCTGGCTCATTCTTATTCAACTGTCAGGTCTCCACTTCAGTGTCCTTTCCTTGAGGGAGATTCTCCAGATCCCTCTGATTAGGTTTCCTGCTCTGTGTAGATAAGCTTGTCCCACAGCACTCCTTGCTTTTCCTATATGTCTCTTATCACAGTTTTTAACTCATTGTTTAATGTCTGTCATTTTCATTGACTATGATGTTCAGGAGAGAAGAAAACATAGTTGTGCTGTTAGCAGTATCTATCAATGCCATGGGTATAGTAGATGCTCACTAAGTAATTGTTCTATGAATGAATGAATAATGTCCATGCCATGAAGTTAATTCATGTCACAGTTGTGACTGGAGCTTAGTTCCCTGGATTTCAGAAGTCATATTCCTTGTATTACAGAACGTCATTGAATGTCTGTTACCTGGCAATGACTTTCTATGTTGGTGGAAACAAACAACTGGAAAAAATGGTCTGCAGTTGTTGCTCAAAATGATGTTAAGTGAAGCAGAGACCAAGTGTATCAGTTTTAAATGAATGTGAGTAGAGAGAGGCAGAAAAGAAAGGAATCAAATGTTAGGAAAGTAAAGAGGTAGAAGACCGTTCTTGGGGTGAGCTAGATAGTTAATGAGAAGGAAATGAGAAAATTACTGAAAGCAGCCACAGTCCAGTTGGCATTTGCAGATCAGGTCCTCAGGCCAGGAATGAATTGCTTTAGTGGAAAGGCCATTGTAATGTATCTAAAACTCCTGTTATAGACTTAGCCAAATCATGTGACCTCTTTGTCCTCAGTTTCCAATTTTGCAAGTCAAATGTTATCTTACACAAACTCTTAAAATCTTCTTCACCTGTGGACTGAATTTACACACTGAATGGTTTTGTAGTTCAGAGAGAACTAGACTTCAAAACTTTAGCCACATCTATCCAAGGAAGAAGAACCTTGGGAATTGCTTCTTCTCCTAAATGCCCATGCTTTCATGATCCCTTTCATCCCTCACTGTGTGTGTTCAATGGCCCTAAATTCAGTTCTTCATCCTATTTGGACCAGTGGTGTCCAAATCTGTTAGTCCCTGTATAAGCAGATTATGTAGGAAGCATATGAAAAAACAGGTGCCTTGGCCTTCCCCTTGAACAATTTGTCTTAAAAAATCTGATATAGGTCCCCTGAATCAGAACATTTACTAAATTCCCTGGTGAAACTAAGGCAGCTATCTTATGGGCCAGGTTCGGTGGCATAATGGGCTGGGTGATATGAGAGGAGTTAAGACTGAACACTTGCACTAAATGAGAGAGGGCATGTTCTACAGAAATGCAAGCTTTAAATCAAGATATCTGGACTTGTTCCCAATTGGAGATATATCTGGCTCTTTAATCTACCCTCTTTCCCACCCCTCACATTTAGCAATGGCATTTGCTAAACTGTTTTTCTTTATTTCTTGCTATGTTGCTGTTTGTTATTAAACAGTGACTACATTTTCCCCCTAGACGTGACTGTGTTTTAGTGACGGGTGATGTGATTGCCTATATGTAATTATTAAGGCACTTTGGAATACTTCTGAAGAAATGTGTCTATATAAATGGAAGTCATTATCATTGTGCTCAAATTGGAATTTTCTCGTTTGAATTTGAGGGCTTGGGATGGAACTTACTTTTGATTGCAGAGAAATCAACATTTCATATCATTAGTGAATTGACTCATCCAAATTAAGGCCCTGATTCTGTACATTGCTTACTTAAGTATCGAAATATCTATCCAGTGGTGAAGACTGGGAGGAAGGAGCACATACGCAGACAGATGACAGTAGAAAACATTGAGTTCCGCCATTTTTACTGGTGTGCTGGGCATGACCATACAAAGACCTCAGCAGGTCAGCTGGAGTTGCATTATTGTCTTCTGTATCGACTACTCAGGACTTGTAAGTGGGGAAAGCAGGCTCTCCTTCCTTTTCCAGTGGAGCACATTTTTTTTTTTTAATTTTATTTATTTATTTGTTAGAGAGAGAGAGCGAGCACAGGCAGACAGAGAGGCAGGGGGAGAGGGAGAAGCAGGCTCCCTGCTGAGCAAGGAGCCCGATGTGGGACTCGATCCCAGGACGCTGGGATCATGACCTGAGCCGAAGGCAGCGGCTTAACCAACTGAGCCACCCAGGCGTCCCAGTGGAGCACATTTTGATTTTGTCTTAGGTTAGTCAACAAAATACTTCCACACAAGTATCATTTGTACTTTTGCCATCAGCTTAGCCCCCTACAATGAACACAGACTCCTCTTACTACTCTCTCTTACCCAGCCGCACGATTGTCCTGCTTAGAAGTCAAATATGGCCCTTCCTCAGGGGAATTGCTGTTTTCTTTACCTAAATTTTCCTCCTCCGAATATGGTGGTTCTACTCCAGCAGCTCCTTTGGGCCTGGGGCCTGACTGAGTCTCCCACTTAAAACTCCCTCCCATTGCCCCATCTCCAGGATCTCCCTATCCCTTTCCCACCTTTTTGATCTTTATAGCATTTATCACTATTATATACAGTATAAGCATTACCTATTTATTTATTTTTTTATTAATTTCCTATGTGAAATATAAGAACAGCGTTTTGGTCTTTATTGACTCACTCCTATATGCTCAATATCGAGAAGCATTTTTGTAGTCACTCAAGTATTTTGTAGTCACTCAATAAATTTGCTGAATGGATGGGTGCATGACAGATGAATCAACCAATACAATAAGTAGAACTGCATGCAAAGTTGACAAGGACTTATCAGAAATAAGAGAAAAGAACCTGTTTTATTGACCTTAACTTTTAATTTTGATTTTTATTTGAAGATATTTTAGATGGTTCTTTCTGTTATCTTCTTGTAAAGAAGACCTAAGAAAAGACCTAAGACCTAAGAAAAGCTCCTTTTGGGTCTAGATATTCCCCAGATCTTGCCTTAAGATATCTTTTGACTCTTTTGCAGATCTAATTCTAAAATTACCCATATTAACAAAAAACAAAACAGGGGAGCCTGGGTGGGCTCAGTCAGTTAAACACCTGCCTTTGGCTCAGGTCATGATCCCAGGGTCCTGGGATCAAGCCCAGAGTTGTGCTCCCTGCTCAGTGTGGAGTCTGCTTCTCCCTCTCCCTCTGCCCTCCCCTTGTCCCACTCCCCACCCCATTTGTGCTCTTCTTCCCTCTCTCTCTATCTCAAATAAAACAAAATCTTAAAAAAAAAAAAACTGGATAGGAAATCTTATGTATTCATTCCAAAAATGTTCAATAAATGCCCACTTTGTGTCATATGTGAAGGCTATGAGAATATAGTAGAACCCAGTTATGCATCTACAGTCCCGGCTATTGTGACTTTAACCTTTAGTTGGGCAAGATGAATGATTAAAGAAGCAGTCAACGTGAAAAGGAAATTCCAGGCTACTCTGGGGATGCACAGAATGAGTATTTCTTATAATGAAACTGGAATGGGTAGTAAGAGCTAGACAAGGTAAGACTGAAAAAGGGATCCAGGCAGAAGGAGAGCATATGGGATGGTGATCGTTATGTATTCAAGAGAAGTGAATATAGCTGTGAGAGTGTCAGGTAAGAAGACAAAATGGCAGGGAAAGTGGCTACAGAGGAAGGTCTGAGCCTTGAGAATTATGCCGAAGTGTTTGGACTTCAACCCAACGCTAATACAAAACAAGTCCTTAATGCACCCACAAAAATTCTTTCTTCAACATTTGACGATTGCCCTTCCCTACCCCATTGGAAATTAGGGGTGGCTATTGACTTGCTCTAGTCAATTAAAAAGTTATTGGAAGTGCCATGCTTTACATCCAGGCAGAAGCCTTATTTACTAGCTAGTACAGTTGCCCTTCGAACAAAATGTGTTTGAACTAGGCGGGTACACTGATATGTGGATTTTTTTTTTTCAGTATGGTAGAGCCCATAAGTGTATTCTCTTTTACTTATGATTTTCTTGATAACATTTTCTTTTCTCTATCCTACTTTATTATAAGGATGCAGTATATCACACATATGATACACAGGATGTATAAATTGACAGTTGTTATCAGCAAGGCTTCAAGTTAATAATGGTTTCTTAGTAGTTAAGTTTTTGAGGGATCAAAGATGACATGTGGATTTTTGATGGTGTGGGTGGTCAGTGCTTCTAACCCCCACATTGTTCAAGAGTCAGCTGTACTTAGAGTCTTCTCTGCTGCAGGGGTGTGGTGATCACTGAAGCCCCATCAGCCTAAGTCCTTGAGTGCCAATGATAAGCAGAACTTCCCTGCAGACCCACAACAGACATGTAGTTTGCATGCAAAATATGTCTTATTTTGTCAAGCCACTGACATTGGGAATTGTTTGTTCTTCTAGAATAATCTAAACTCTTGGGAATGCTAAAAGAACCACTAACAGTTGGATGATACCGTGACATGGGTTTTTGCAAGATTACTTCGGCTGCAGTAAGAGAAAATGGATTGGAATAAGAAAAACCAGAGACCTAGAGACCAGTTTTGAGGTTGTTGTGGTAATCTAAGTGAGAGAGGTTGTAGGAATCACGTGTCTGTTACAAATATTGAGAAGGGGAATGGTGGCTAGGAGCAGGATTTCAGGTATCCATAATAGCAACAGAGAAAAATGGGCAGATTCAAAATCTATTTGGTTAGTAGAACCAACAGAGTTTGATGACTGTTAGCATATAAGGATGTGAAAGAAAAAGGCATTCATGAGATTCTCAAATTTCTGGCCTGTGTAACTGCATAAATTCAACAGGATACAGAACGTTGAAAAGAGAATATAGTCTTTGAGACTTTGAGGGATAATTAGTTCAGTTTTAGACATGTTGGGTTTGAGATGCCTCTCCAAAATCCAAGTCCAGGTATAGGTAGGCAAGTGTTCTAAAATTGGAGCCCAAGAAAGAGGCTTAAGCCAAAAGTAGCAGATATGTGAAGCATTAGGATGTAGATATAGGATACAGATGATAATTTAGTCCATAGCTGTGGATGAGATCACCCTGGAAGTGTGTATTCTATGACAAAATGCAATTGGACATATCAGTGAATGGCCTTGTTTAGTTGGTAAGAAAATGCATTATGACAGAAAATGTCATGACCACATAATTCCGAAAAACAAACCAGATAAAAAAAATTACAAAGCAGATTTGATTCTAGACAGCCAATCCTGAATCGGGGAATCCAGAACAATACCTACATTTTGATTTATTATTCTTCATATACCGAAGACTGGACTCATTATAAGAGAAATTATATATTCACTCTCCAAGGATAGAAAACTTAATGATCTACTATTCTGACTTCCACAAGGAAATGTGTTTGCATCTTTATTTTATTCTGTCATTGAATCAGTAGCCAGGAAATAAAATGTAGAATTTTCACTGGAAACAAACCATTCTTCCCATTTAATTATTTTGAAGGAAACTGAAGTGATAAGCTTATCCATATTGCATAGCTCATA
>ML108292.1:45020-91671 GCA_003697995.1 Taxidea taxus jeffersonii | reverse complement strand
CAGAGGAAACAGAGTCATACAACTATATCACCTTCTTCCCATCAGCTCTATCAGGGGAATAAATTCCGGAAGAGGTGCTGAAGCATCATCTGGTCTCAATTATTCTCTATAACATACGGATATTGGACTGCTTTGTGTCCTTTAGTTTTGAAGATATGGAAATATGGAAAGTATTAGACACATATTCATTGTAGCACTATTACTAGCTACAGAAAACACAATGTGCATAGAGACAACAACAACAACAACAAATATCACAAAAAACCCAAACCAAAAACTGCCCATAGGCCTACCACCTAAAGGAAAACACTATTAACTCTTTACTGTATTTCTTGTGTGGGTGTTTCGTTTGTTTGCTTGTTTTTGTTTGCCAATGTGGAGGCTTCTCCCCACATATTTCTAATCATATCGTAAATGCAATACAATTTATTTATTTTTTAAGATTTATTTACGTTGAGAGAGAGAGAGAGCGAGCGAGAGAGCAGGCACGTGAGCAGGAGAGGAGGGGCAGAGGGAGAGAATCTTAAGCAGATTCCTCGCTGAGCATGGAGCCTGACACAGGGCTCGACGCCGCGACCCTGAGATCATGACCTGAGCCCAAACCAAAAAATCAGATGCCCAAACTACTGAGCCACCCAGGCGCCCCACAATTTTTTAAATTAAATCTAATTCTGACCTTGTTTGAAATCAGCTGTTCTAGTCACCTCTTGTGCAATCCTCTTCCACTGAATATTTTTAGGGAATTCAGAAAAAATTATGATAAGATAGGAAATAAAATCAATAGAATTTTACCTATTCTTTAGGCAGTCATCATCAGAAATTTCATTTGCCGTAATTTGCTAGTTTTCCAGTGTGTGTACATCTCTGAAATTAAGCAGACGCTACCGGTACCTACCCTTATTTGTTTACAATTGAGTATTTGTCTTCAAATTGTCAGTAAATTTGTAATATTTATGAAAACAGAGTCTGGGGCCAGAGAGTGATGATGGGATAGTGGTATAATTCCACGTTCATTTTTGGTACACGTTGGAAAATATGCAATTTTCCACTAAGTTTCTATAGAAATCTAGAGTGTAGGGGAACTATTTTGTGGTTTCCATCACAAAGGTAGGTGCAATGAAGAAACAACCTTCTTTTTTTTTTTTTTAAAGATTTATTTATTTATTTATTTGACAGAGAGACCACAAGTAGGCAGAGAGGCGGGCGGGGGGGGGGGGGGGGGGGGAAGCAGGGTCCCCGATGAGCAGAGAGCCCGATGAAGGGCTCGATCCCAGGACCCCGAGATCACGACCTGAGCTGAAGGCAGAGGCTTAACCCACTGAACCACGCAGGCGCCCTAAGAAACAACCTTCCTGATTCAAATACTCATAAGTATTTTGAAGTTATGAGGGAAAACAAATTCCTTTCTTGTATCTTCTCTTCCCTCAACTAAAGGAAAACATAGTCAGTTCTCCTTCGTTTGTTTATGTTCTGGGATGGTAACCCCAAGCTGTGGCGGGTCGGCAGGGGGTGGGAGGGCGAATCTGTCAACCACACCTGCCAAGGCCAGTCCGGGGACCTTCAGGTCAGGGGAAGCTAATCCCAGGAGAAGGTTAATACTTAATTTTCACTCACCTCTTCAGGCTTTTGTTTGCCTTAAAAAGCATCCTGAGGTCCTGGACCCTTTCTGAGGCTTTCCAATAAGACACCTCAAAAATAGTTTTTTTCCCCCCTGCAATGCCAAGAAATGGCATTTTGCCCAAAAGAACTGGAACTGCAAATCTCAAAAGAGCTGAATTCATTTGAAAATTTCAAGGGTCAATTCAGAAATGCCGTATATTTTGTATGCCTCATCCTGAGCTTTGGGAAGCGTGCAGTTGGAAAGTTAGACTTGTTTAATTTCAAATGCAAATTCTAGTTTTGTAGCAGTGTTTTCTCTGGTCATGTATTGAGACATTCGATTACAGGAAAGCTAAGGACGGGTGGGGGAGTCCCATATGAATGCTAGACACAAAATAGGTATCTATAACCACAGGACTTTATACATTTTATAAAAATTAAGCTGTTGACTTATTATAAGTGGTAAGACCATCCCAACAGCTTTTTGTAACAAATTGGTCTCTGTGGACTCTCTGAATTCTAGGACCCTTTTGTACCACTCAGTAGTACTGATATTTAAGCAATATTCCTCCTCCCTATTTAGGATTAGAGATTTTTTTTTTTTAACAGGATGCAGGGGCGCCTGGGTGGCTCAGTCAGTTAAGCACCTGCCTTCGGCTCAGGTCATGACCCCCGGATCCTGGGACCAAGCCCTGCATTTGGCTCCCTGCTCAGCAGGGAGCTGCTTCCTCTCCCTCTGCTCTTCCCTCCTCCCCCAGTTCTGGTCTCTTGCGCACACTCTCTTTCAAATAGATAAATAAAATATAGATATATTTTTAAAAAGCAGGATGTAAGATGTTATGATGTCTCGTTATAGGGTTGAGGTTTACTTTAAAAATGCGCTTATTGATTTTAGAATCAAATCACGACAATAAGTGACCAGTGGTCTGTCTGGAACGGTAGGGATCGTAAGGCTGGAGGGGGCTTGTCTGCAGAGAAGGGTGTGGGAGCAGAGGGCCCAACATTTGCCCATCCTGGATGAGAAAGAAGGTACTGCCCAAGGGTGACCTTCTATAAAGCGTCCTTTTGAACCGCTCTTTAAAATGTAAAAAGGATTTTCTTTTTCTTTTCTTTTCTTTTCTTTTAACTTTATTTAAACATATGATGTAACCCCACCACCCTCACCCAACCCCTCTTCCCCCCACCCCCCCTCAGTTTGTTTTATGACATTAAGAGTCTCTTTTGGTTTTTCTCCCTCCCGATCCCATCTTCTTTCATTTTCACTTTTCCTACCACCTTAACTCCCACCCCCGTTGCATCTCCACTTCCTCATATCAGGGAGATCATGTGGTAGTTGTCTTTCTCCAGTTGACTTATTTCGCTAAGCATAATACGCTCTAGTTCCATCCATGTCGTCGCAAATGGTAAGATTTCATTTCTTTTGATGGCTGCATAGTATTCCATCGTATATATATACCACATCTTCTTTATCCATTCATCTGTTGATGGACATCTAGGTTCTTTCCATAACTTGGCTATTGTGGACATTGCTGCTATAAACATTCGGGTACACGTGCCCCTTTGGATCACTACGTTTGTATCTTTAGGATAAATACCCAGTAGTGCAATTGCTGGGTCATAAGGTAGCTCTATTTTCAATTTTTTAAGGAACCTCCATGCTGTTTTCCAGAGTGGTTGCACCAGCTTGCATTCCCACCAACAGTGTAGGAGGGTTCCCCTTTCTCCACATCCTCGCCAGCATCTGTCATTTCCTGACTTGTTCTAAAATGTAAAAAGGATTTTAAGAGTGTCTACCGAACCAAGTTTTATTTCGATGCTAATTTTGAGTGGGCAAACCAGGGCATTTTGATGTGTAATGCTGTTCATATGCCTCATATGCATAATAGGTTCAGCCTGGCTCTAGGCTTTGAAAAACAAGCGTCTTTCATGGGCCTGGTTTGTCCACATTAACTGGGAAGGCGCTTGGAGCCTCTGTTTCATTAAAACCCCACCAACCAAGAACAAAAGCAAGACACTTCGTTCCTATGAAAATGGAAACACAGATCATTTCAAGTCAAACCCCAAAGATCTGACAGAGATCTTTCCCAGAGAAAGAAACCCAGGGCCGAGATCGCACATTCTTTGACAAGAAACAATAAAGAAATACAACTTCTGACCTTCAGTGAAATTCAGAAATTATTCAGATATTCTGAAATTACTGAAAGTGGTGGGAAGAGCTACTTTTTACTGAACAACTTGTCTGCCAGGCTCCTCCTGGGCAGCCTCTAATTCAGTTTCCATAACGATTGGAGGAGGTAGGATTTATCACCAGGGCTGGAGCTGGAGGATACAGAACCTGGCCAGGGCTCTCCTGCTGGTTAGGGATGCTGCCCCGGCGTGAACCCACAGGAGCTCCTTGCCACGCTGTGTCTGCTTCTATTTTACTTCTTTTCTCCTTTTCTTCATGCTTTGGAATTTGGTGCGATGAATAATTTAATGACCATCGCACACACACACAAAGGCTATCTTACCCAAATAAAAAAGAATTTGATAGAGAAGTGGTAGAGTTTCTTATGTACTAGAGTTTTTAAAAAGATTTTATTTATTTATTTGACAGACAGAGATCACAAGTAGGCAGAGCGGCAGGCAGAGAGAGGGGGAAGCAGGCTCCCCACCGAGCAAGGAGCCTGATGCGGGGCTCGATCCCAGGACCCTGAGATCATGGCCTGAGCCGAAGGCAGCTGCTCAACCAACTGAGCTACCCAGGTGCCCCTGTACTAGCTTTTTAAGCCACAAAAGAGACCTAGAAACTTTGAAACACCATGCTTTTTGAACATAATAAACATTTTCACATTATCTAACCCTTTATAGGTTTTATAACTAACACCGTCTTAACGTTAGGGAATAGAAAGCCTGCATTAGACTGTTGGAAACAAAAAGCTGCTTTATCCCTTGGCTTGAAAAAGACATCAGTGTGAAAGCCTTGTGAGTGACACAAGGCCATCGGATATTTTATATTTAATCAATCACGTATTACCTCCTCTGTAATGGCTGAGCTTTTCAGCTGCAGAAAGGCATTGAAGAACAGTCTGCTAGTCTCTTTACTAATCCGATCTTATCCTCTTTCTGGATTCAGAAGGTCCGGCGGTCTTAATGATATTCATCTGTTGTCACTTTTGGCTTAAACAGCTAAGGACACTTAACATGTTTTATGGATTCTTCTCTCCTCCTGGAGAATGTGGAGATGGGACGAAGGGGTGTCACGGGGGGTCAGGGCTGCGGCACCTGCACATGGGGTTTTAAGCAATGACACATCTGTCCCGCCTGGTGAGAACAGCCAGTGGGTTCAAAACTGCTGAAAACCTTCAGTGCTTTCGAACTCGAGAAACAGGTTTACAAAACAATATCCTTGAAATGGCTCAGAAGCACACCACAGTCTTTACTCGGGGAGTGATCTAGAATAATTAAATGTGGTAGTCGTTGGGACTGAAGATGGAAAATACCAGAATAAATTAAATGCAAATTCTCATTTGGAAAAGAAAACAGACACCTTTGGAGAGAAGGACCCACTCCCTTGAAGAAGAGACAACTAACTCCTTTTCAGTTTTTTCCCCGAAAAGACATTTCATGGTGCAGTATTCTGTGTTGCAGTTTGACATCAGGCACTTTGCCGATGGCGTGATATTGGTGACAGATGTCTAAACTTGATGGTGCTGCAGAACAAACTGGGAAAGCTACAAACCAGATGTTCACGGTATTGTCATTTTGAGAGAGAGAGTCTGAGGAAGAAGGAGGGGAGAGAGAAACGTCGCTTCACATTGCCACCGGTGAAGAGAAAACCTGTCAGAGCAGCTAACGGAAGATGCGCAGCTCGTGCATGGAAAATTTTAAATTGCGTTTTGTCCTAAAAATGAAAGATAACCCACTTCACGTTAGGGTTTTCTGGAGGTTCAAAAGATCAAGTCCACCGTGCTTCTGACTTCCACGTTATTGTGAGTAAGTGAAAGGTGAGCGCTCCTGTGGTCAGAGCACAGGGCGCTAGAAAGCTTGGCATTTAGAGCTGTGAGGCCACGAGGGTACAGAGAGCAAAAGAACCTCTTACCTTTTCATCTTTGGCCACACCTGCTTCTCCCAAAGTCCCCTAGGGAAGAACAAACGGGTGATGCCCTGCGGTCCTGCCGTCTGTTTCCCTGAGCAGCAGGCCAGTAGGTGCGGGAACGCGCAGTCACAGCTGCTACTTAAAAAAAAAGAAAGAAAGAAAAGAAAAGAAATCAAAGTTCTGACATTCATATACGTATAACGAGTACATAAATATCAGGTACCTTTGCTTACTTATTTGGTTCTAGCTGTATATTATGTGCTCCCCTCCCCCAAACTTTTTTTTTTCTTCTTTAGAGCAACTTTTGAAGTTCATTTTAACCAGATTTCTCTAATATAATAATAATAATAATAATAATAATAATAATAAAGGGACAGGTAGGTAACTCTTAGCTTGGGCCCTGGTTCTACTGGAACCTTCCAGTGTTCTGAGTTCCCTGACTCAGAAAAAAAGATCCCTTTCAGAGTCATGGTCCTTCGCTGCCTTCTGTCCATTCATACTGCGTAGAAACCCAGGGATCAGAAGCCCTTTGAAAACTGCGCTGTTTTTAATGCAGACGACCATATTCACAAGGCGAGATGCAGAACTGGTTCGACCTTTGCAAATAGTTCTTTTTTAAGAATCTGTTAGAGTAGGCGAGGTTATGCTTTGATATTAACCAACCCCCAGAATGTCAGAGGCTTAAAACAACAAAGGTGTGTGCCTGTGTGTCCTGGGCAGAACCCGGCCAGATGAAGTAGCCGGCGCTGCCCCACCAGAAAGACGGGCACAGCCCGGGAGAGGGGGGCAGTCCCGCACCAAGAGATAAACGCTCAGTTCCCGGGGACCCATCACTTCCACTGTCAGCGCATTGGCCAGAACTAGTCCCCTGGTCTCACCAGGACCAGGGGGAGAACAGAAAAAAAACTCTATAAACAGCAGGTAATTGCATTCACAGGAGGAACTTATAGATGACAAAACCAGTCCGTGCCCACCCTCCCCGTCCTTTCAGTCTTTGAGTTAACACATGCTGCCTTTCTCCATGGTTATTCTCACAAATGTAAATACCTGGTAAGCATGATCATTAGACCTCCTCATTTTTCTTTAATGAATACAGCCCGCCCCACCCCCCACCCCCCACAAAAAAGGGCTTAGGAGCGTCTTAGGCACGTTTAAATTCATACGTTTTAAAAAATGTCAGTGGCTATAGGTTGACAGGACTGCTTTCCAAATTCTGCAGCATTTAGACAAAACCTAGTGGCAAAAACCTCAAAAGATTTTGCAAATCGAGCTAACTTCTGTCAGCTTTTTCCTGTCGAAAGTTCATCATCTTGTTGCATTATTTCATTTCTTAAAAATGCTGTGAAATCCATACAAAAGCATCCATGGAAGGATAACGTGAGTTCAAAAAAAAATAATCTGTCATTACATGAAAATTGACTCAGCTCTTCTGTATAAACCCTATCGGGTTAAAATGCAAATGATATTTTCACTTGTGAGAACTTTAGAAAGATTCCTTTTGTGCAAGCATTGCCAAAAAATCAGCATGAATGGGGAGTTTTCTCTGGGCTCTGCGTATTGTACTCGGTGTGGTGGAGAACAGCAGGACAGCCCTGCGACGTCCTGCCTTGTCTCCTTTTGTCTGGCTAACTACATTCTAGTAAGGACACATAATAATTGCAGCATAACAAGCTTTATGTTCTGACACAATGATTAAAGTATATCAATAATGTAGGCTCCAAGGAAGAGAACAGACTTAGAGCTATTTCCTTTTCAGTCTGAAGGAAGCCAAAATGAACTATCAATGAAGGTTATGGTCCATCAGCCTGGAAATCAATAGAAAAACAAGGCTCCACACAGCACAATTCATTCAAATTGCAGGGGTCTTTATGAAATCTTTAGGAGCAGGGATAGATCTTCCCAAATACCCTTTGATTTTAGAACATTCTGGGGGTACCAGCCAGCAATGAACCAGTTATCAGAACAGCCACTAAGTTAGGTATTCGGAGTTTATTTTATTAGTCCTGAGCAAACCACAAAACAGACAAAACAGTTTTATGGCCTACATCTGGTTGAATCAGAAAACATATGGCCATACAGTGAAGAATGTGCCCCTGTACGTTACTGTCAGTGCCCAGCTCGAGATAGGGACGCAGGTAATGGCAAGGCTCCTTCCTCATACATAGTAGGGTGGATATTAATGGTTGCCAGACATCTGGGATGGGGTGTGCTAATTACCAGGGTTTTTATGATTGTTGTAGATCCTCTCACTTGGGTTATTTTGCTTTATTTATAATAGAGCTCTTGTAGATCCAGGAAGGGGCCAACACACGTGCTCGCACACTCGATTCTGTATTTTGTGCCTGTGTCATGATTCTCTGCGGCTGGTCTCCAGCTAAATCCTCCTGTTGGCTTTAGAAGAATATTCTGAGGCAAGAGAAAAATCTAATCCAATTTCTTCATACTTTGGAGAGAATTACTGGGCTGATGAGTCATATATGAGAAACTCAAGGTGTTCCAGTGAGGAAGCTGTGAAACTAAAGATAATCGAGAGAGAAACAGTGGAGTGGAAAAATCACATCCTCACATCTGGTAAATTATGCCTTATGTCGCTAGCCCCTGAGCGCAAGTCATAGCTACCTGCTGGTCACATATCTATTCAAAAAATAGGGAGCTCTAAACAAAATTTATTTTCATTCCAACTCTATAATACAAAGAAAAAGATATTTGTGTATCACAGGATTGTACTGTATCCTGGAACCTTATTCCAATATATCCTTAGCCTGAGGTAAGCAGAGGAGGCAGAGGTGTTTAGTGAGTATCCCCTGGGTAACCTCCGCACATGGTTTATTTCTCCGTTCGCCTACTAGTGGGCATCTTGCTTGCTTCCAAGTTGTGGCGGTTATGAATAAAGCTGCTATCAACATCCAGTTGCGGGTTCTGTGTAGACATACATTTTCAACTCCTCTGGGTAAATACTAAAGAGAGCTCTTGCTGGTGTTTTGTAAGAAACCACCAAACTACCTTCCAAAGCGGCTGCACCATTTTGCATTCCCACCGGCGATGAATGAGAGTTCCCGTTGTCCCCCATCCTCGCCAGCATCTGGTACTGTCCGTGTTGTGTCTTTCTAGTGTGTGTGCAGTGGTATCTCCTTGTTTCAGTTTGCATGTCCCTCCCTATCTGTAACAGAGACATCTGTTAAGGTCTTTGGCCCATTTTTTCACAGGTTGTTGTTTGTTTCCTTATGGTTGAGATTTAAAAGTTTTTTGTTGTTGTTGTTTTGATATATTTTGGGCAACAGTCCTTTATGAGATGTGTTTTTGTCAAATATTTTCTCCCAGTCTGTGGCTTATCTTCTCATTCTCTTGACATTGAATCTCACAGAGCAGAAGTTTTAACTATAATGAAGTCCAGCTTATCAATTATTTCTTTCATATATCATAACTTTGGTTTTGTGTCTAAAGAGTCATCGCCATGCCCAAGGTCATCTAGGTTCTTTGCTATGCCCTTATCTCTTATAGTGGTGAGGTTAAGCTGCAGTCTTCTGGATGATATGAAAGGTAGCAGAAATCAGATAGCGGCCTTCTTTGAAGTACTATGTTCAACTGTGGTGGAGAAGACCACCAGGCAGGCCATGGGCCAGGTAGTTTTGGGTGCTTGGGGTACATCACTGGGTAGAACAGACACCTATGGCTTTGTAGGGTCACATCTCAGTGAGAGGGGGTGGGACAGAAAATAAAAATATGTAAATTCCATAGCACAGTACACAGGATGAGTCTTACAGAATGAAATAAAGAAAGGAGGCAGGGCGAGGAACATTGGGAACCAGGAGAGGGGCTGTTGCAATTTAAAGCTGAGTGGTCAGGGAACATCATGGAGAAGATGCCATCTGAGTGATGATTTTAAGGAGCTCTCATGAAGGTGGGATCATCTTAGTGGAGGTGACCAGAGGATGTGGAAATGGGTTGTGCAAATATCTCAGGGAAAATTATTCTAGCAGAAGACAGAGCAGATGCTAAATCTTTGAAATGAGTGTATACTTGGCTTATTTGAGGAATAATAGCAAGGGAGTTGGTGTGGGGTGAGCAGTGAGTGAGTGTGTGTGTGTGTGTGTGTGTGTGTGTGTGTGTGTTAGAAAGAGAACAGTAGGGGATGAGGCAGAGGAGTAGCTGGTGGCAGTGGATATGGATCATGTTGGCTCTGATAGACATTATAAGGACTTTGATATTTATTCTTAGTGATACGTAAGCCACAGGACAAGTTTGAGAGAGGAGTGACCTGAACCAATGAAGAACTACAATTTGAGTACAGAGTCCTTCTAGATCCTTCTAGATTTTACATGAGAGGATCCTTCTGGCTGTTGAGAAATATTAGATTCTGGCTGTATTTTGAAGACAAGACCAACAAGATTCTCTGATCAACGGGACTCATGAGCGATGGGGAGGAGCCAAGGATGACCCCCAAGGTAGGGTTATTTGTTGTCTTTTGATTTTGCCTGAGCCACTGGAAGAGCAGAGTTGCCACCAACTGAGATGGGAAAGCTGACCCTAGAGCAGGTTTTGGTGATGGTGGTGGGATGGTGGGGCAGCAGAGTCCAATTTAGGCCATGAGCAAGTGGAGATAGAGTAGACCAGTTGTTCACTCACCCTTCCACTCTCCTTAGAGGGAGGAGATGGCTTTCGTTAATTTTAGATTTGTTGGTGCAGATCTGTGGAAGGCCAATTCTGGGTGCCATAGTTTGAGGAGAATGCTGGTAAAGGAAAATGTGTCCAGAGTGAGGTAATCAGGATGGAAAGTGATGTGGAGATCTTACCATACAAAGAATGTTTCAAAGACCTGGGATGCCACAGAAGATTAAGAAAAATATCTCTAAATGTTTGAAGATGGATTTAGAAGAGGGATAAAACTACTGAGGGCTAAAATGGATAGACGTTGCAAGGAAGCAGAATAAGTCTTAAAAGAAGCCCGCACTTTTCACTGATTAGAATATCTGGAAAAGGAATAGGCTTGGCCTGTGAGCAGATAAGCTCCCTTGCTGGACAGAATCCAGCAGATGTTAGATAATCACTGTCCAGGATTTGCAGTGAATCATTAGATTTCAGAATTGAAAAGGAACTTCACAAACCCAACATAGAACTTCTACTGACAGGGAAGCTGGGAGAGTGAAACCCTGTGGTCTTGTCCAATTCCCAGATTCTGCTACTATAAAAGCTCTCAAATCCACCCACTGGCTTGGTTTCCATTTGTGCCATAAAACACATGACGTGCTCGCCATATGCCAAGCATTGATTAGTTCTTCTCTGCTTGGCCTATGCTTGCATTCTGGGCTTCTGAAGTTGGATTGTTAGCCTGCAAAGAGTCAATTATTTGTTCTCAGACCTGTTTATGCAAGTTTTACTTCCTATTGTAATTATATGACTTAATTAACTGTAAGGTAAACCAATGATGTCTGCATGTGAGAAGGGAGTTCTTATTTCTGTGAAATCGAAAAGATGGTTTTGGAAAATTGCCATGGGGAAGAGTGAAAAATTGCTGTTGAATTTGATGTGGGAAAGAAAACTCTGAAGACACTGAGAGGAAAATGTAAAAATCTAGAAGGATTCTGTACTCAAATTGTAGTTCTTCATTTATTTTTAAAGCAAATGACATTGGAAATTATATGTATGTGATATTGTTCTGGGCTGTTAGGTGTCCCCCACACACCAACTGCTTTTAGAAAACACCGTTTAAAAAGTGATTAAGATAAAATGAGCTGTGAAGGTGGGGCCCTACTCTGACTGGTGTGCACCTAAGATGGTCAGGGGTGCGTGAACATGGAGGGTCCGCGTGAAGACACAGTAAGAGGACAGCCACTCACAAGCCACGAAGAGAGGACGCAGAAGAAAGCACACCTGCTGACACCTTGATCTTGGACTTCCAGCCTCCGGAACTGTGAGGACATCACTCTCTGTCTCAGCTACTCAGCCTGTGGTGTTTTGCTAACGGCAGACTTAGCAGACGAATATGGTTGTGTTTTAGGGCAATTCGGGCGATGAGACCAGACGGAAGGTCCAAACCCACCCATTTGGTGAGTGGACGTTGTCATTGCTCCACTGTGTGTCTAAGGTGTATGTATCTATTATTAGATATGATTAGCTGCCTAACCTACCATTTTCATTAATTAATTTAATCAATTAATAATTAGTTAATATTTTGATTAATACAGCAGGCACAAGTTCTTTCCTCCGGACTGGAGACCGTCTACAGTGTTTGCAGTCCCTCTTTTATTTGTTCATCAACAGTGTGTCAAGGGCTGTGCGGAGCCCTGAAGCCACCGCAGGGAAGCACGGCGAGGGAAGTCACCAAGGAGAGAACAAGGAGGTGTCGTTCTGGGGTTGAGGAGCTAATGGTTAGTGACGTGAGTTAGACACAAGAACAGCTCTCCTTTGGGGCCCTGGGGTGGGTCGTAATTGCGGAACACAGCGTCCTGCAGGAGCTCTCAGGAAGGAGGGACCGTTTTAGCGGAGGTGACCAGAGGACGTTTGAATTCACCTATTTGCAGCTGAAGATAGAATCTGAACTAGTAGAAAGAGGCAGGAGGGTTACTCGAAGTAGAAAAGCCCGTGTGAAGAAAGGCACAGAGCTCTGAGAGGTCACAGGACACGTGGGGGGCAGTCCGTGCCACCTGACTGAGGCGCAGTGGCCGGGGGATGGCGGGGCGTGGGGTTGGGCCGGGCCTTCCTGCTGCAGCCCTGCCCATCACTTCCAGGGCGGGTCCTGCTTCTCGCTGCCTTCTCCCTCCTGCTCCAGCGCCAGGAAGCTCGTTGTGACTGACTTCACGTGGGACGTGCTTTACCACCTCCCTGCCTGGCATGGCTTACATCCTCCTCTGTGAAAACCTGGCTGCGGCATCTGCTCCTCAGAGACATTACGTAGTTTTCTTGGGGCTCCCGTAACACTTGACCACAAACTAAGTAGCTCCAGGCAAACCCCGGTTTAGCCTTTTACGGTTCTGTGGGTTAGAAGTCTGACATGGTCTCAGTGGGGTCAGGTCAAAGTTTTTGTTTTGGTTTTGTTTTTATTTTTATTATTTTTTGAAATATTTTATTTATGTATTTGTCAGAGAGAAGGGGAGAGCGAGAGCGAGCACACAAGCAAGCAGAGAGGCAGGCAGAGGCAGAGAGAGAAGCAGGATCCCTGCCGAGCAAGGAGCCCATGCGGGACTCGATCCCAGGACCTTGGGATCATGACCTGAGCCGAAGGCAGTGGCTTAATCCACTGAGCCACCCAGGCGTCCCAGTTTTGTTTTTAATTCAAGTAGGCTTCATGCCCAACGTAGGGCCTGAACTCACAACTCTGAGATCAAGAGTCACACTCTCCACCGACTGAGCCAGCTAGGCACCCTTGTTTCCCTTCTGGAGGGTCTAGGGGAGAGCCTGTTTCTTGGATTTTCCGCCTTCTAGAGGCCACTTATAGTCCTTGGCCCGCAGCCCCATCCTTCCCCTTCGCCAGCAGCAACAGGCCGGGTCCTTTTCAGGTCACGTCACACTGACCTCTCCTTCTGACTCCCCCTTTTCACTTGTAAGGACCCCTGTGATCACACTGGGTCCACATGCATACACTCCAGGATAAGCCTCGTTAGAGTCAGCAGGAGCAACTTAATTCAACCTACAGCCTTACCCTGATCCTCTGCCATGTAACCTGATATATTCACAGAGTTGGGGAGTCGTGTCATGGACATTTTAGAAGGACATCATCCTGGGACGCCTGGGTGGCCAATCAGTTAAGCAGCTGCTTTCAGCTCAGGTCATGATCCCAGGACCCTGGGATCGAGCCTCGTGTCGGGCTTTCTGCTAAGTGAAGAACCTTCTTCTCCCTCTCCCTCTGCCTGCCGCTCTGCCTACTTGGGCTCTCTCTCTCTCTCGGTCAAATAAAGAAATAAAATCTTAAAAAGGGCATTATTCTGTCTCTCACAGAAGAGTACCTCGCTTTTCCCATCAATGTCCCGTCGTGCTCATAATACCTTATACACAGTGCATCTCAGACTTTATACTTAGTATTAATGGAACAAATATCTTTTGGAACTTTACTGCTTAACGGTCAGTTTATTTATCATGGCTTCCGTGATACACATAGTTTGTCGAGGGGAGATGCTGTCTCTTTTATCTTATAATCATTTGCATGTCTCCAGTATGTGGCACATAGTGGTTACACTATCGGGGGGGCAAGGTGGGGATGAAGGCATTACATGCCTTCCAAAATGATATGGCATGTGTTCAATGAGGAAATTCTTCAATGACTTCGTTGCAAAATTTTGAGAAAGGAGATGGCTGAATTCTTGGGATTTCCAAGGGGATTCTTTGTGAGCTCCAGGTCCCGGGATCCTGAATCCCCTGAGGATGAAAGGGTGCCCAGGGACGAGCAGACTCATGAATCGTCTTCAGTGGTTCACCTGTTTACCTTTTCTTACTTCTCTCAGCAAGGGAAGAATGAGGAAGCAGATAAGGACATATCCTGGTGTTACGCAGAGGCCAAATTCAGCCTGGATTCCTGGGTGAGCGGGGTAAACCCAGGTGTAGGACTGCACTAAACAATCCTGAGTCAACAAGCAGGCGTCAGAAGACCGGCTGCCTGCAGTGGGAAATGATAAGGAGTCAACGATCACACCTGTGATCCATGATCCACACTGGCTCTGGGCTCCCTCACCTTGACCTAATCCCAGATCGCTCCCATGAGTATGGCTTCCTCGGTTAGAAGGCCATCTACTTAGGAGATGAAAATAACCCGTGAAGGTGCCAAAGGGGCTGAGCCATTCTGTAAGCTGAGTTTTAAATTATTCTCAGTCTCTTATCTCTCAGAGGCTCTACGTTGGTCCGGCTCTGTTCCTCCCCATTCCCAGCCTGTCTGTCCGTGGAGCAGAACCCACTGCCCCTCCTCCCCTACCAGGATTCATCAGCTGACCTTAGCCCTGAATACTTGAGAGTTGGACCCTCCCAAAAGTGTGAAAACGATCCCAGATCTAAGTGTTCAAAAATGATACATGAGTTCGTTCTTTGCCTGCTCCTGCTTTTCTCTATTCTGGGGACTCATGCAAAACTGTCTCCTCCTCCCCTTCTCGGTGTGTGTGGGTTCACATTAGCTCTATGTCCGCTAATAGCGATCATTTTCTGAGCTCCTACTCTGTGCCCAGGTATTGCATCCTTACTGCTTCTGCTTCACGATTCCTGCAAATAAATGCCGTTCTGTCAATGTTATAGCGAGAGACGCTTCCCCAAGGGTGGATGCCTAGTTGGCAAGCAACAGAACACGACGTCATGTTAGTGTGAGTCAAAAGTGAGTCGGAATTCTGTGCTCATGCCAGCATGTGTAGAAGGGAGGTGAGGGAAGAGGCGGTAGGGAGGTGGGTGTGCCAAGGGAGAAGTCAGGCTCCAGACGCGTAAACGGCAGGTGAACAAACTGCTGTTACTGCTTTCAAACCAGAGTCCGTGAGGTCCCCTGGAGGACGTGTTGGAGGCTTCCTTGGAAAGTTTGCAAGGATAGCTTAAGCGATTTCCGGGATGGCTGTTGTTGGATTTGTCAGAAATTCTTCTCCTCTTTCTCCATTTTGGATCATGGGAAAAAATTAAAATATGCAGAACCAGCCAGCCAGACTCAGTGTAGGGGATGCCCCATGGGACGCAGCGTGCCAAGCATGCCAGTCAGGGGCTGGCCCACGGCACCCTTCCCACCACCAGACCCCAGGGCTGTGTTGACCTTGCGTGAAGGCTGTGCTGAGTTTTTTTTGCACATTGTTCGATCTGGGGCTGGTTGGTCCCCTTGTCCTTGACAAACACCGCTGGGGCATTGCCCTCCGTTTTTCCCCCACGTCTCCCTTGTTGGAGAACTTGAGGTCGTAGTGCAGGAAGTGGTTTCTCCATGGAGGGGCTCTTCTAAGGGTACGCGGGCTGCTCCTGTGGTCCTGGCGCCCTGTGCCAATGAAAAGTAAGTGACTATGAATTTCTCTGGCTGTGAACACCTTTCAGCACGGGCTTCTTGACCTTCAAAGACTGCTTCAGCTTTGATTTTGCAGGGGAGGGGTGTGGCGTCAGGGGTTTCCTTCTTTGCTTTCAACACCATCTTCATAAAAAGGATGTCTTGGTCCCAGATGTTTTATGTCTCTTAGAATCAGTTGCCCCAAACACAATTGACAAAAAGAAGTAAATAAAAGGTTGACATCACTTTTTATGATGTCCTGAAGCAGAAGAAATTCAAGGAAAAAATTAAGACCTTCACAATGTGGCAACTGGGAACCATCGAGAAAGCAGGTTGTTTACGACCAGAGCCGCTCAATAGAATTTGTCCTCACATTTACCCTTCCTGTAGGAGACCCACGGGTCACTAATTACAAAAGAGTTAGGGATGCAAATAACATTGATCAGCATCCAATTCCTGGGCAGATGACAAAAATGGCTTATCAATAAACTTCTCCCACACCAGGGAAACAAATGAAATGCAGATTTGACAAATTAGCCTTGAGATTAGTGCACAGTGGGATCACTTTCGGCATTTAGTTTTGCTTCTTGCCCAGATAAAACCCTACTGAGAGGGACTGCTGCTTTAGCCTTTGCAGGGTAGAGTCACAGGAGAGATGAACGACATCACAAACTCACAGCCCTTGCTTTCAAAGCAGCGGTTTGAAAAATAAATTTGTGTGTTAAACATTAAGATGAAGTTTAATACCTACTTGTTAGAAACCTTTGAAGAGAGAAAATGGGGTACTTTGTTCTGGAATAGATCACTGGCTTGAAATCTGACGTTACTTTTATCACATTTCCTTTGAAAGATGTTTCCGACTTAACACTTGACCCCTTTGAGAAGATAAAAGTCCTCTGTCCTATGGACAAAAATGTGTGTTTGTGTTAAATGAAATACATTCTGTAATCACAAAAATACGGTTCAATGGCTTCAGGATTAGATGGCTTAACACAAATTTCAAGAACGCAGGCTCGATCGCCCACACTTGTAAACAGCTTTCCAAGTGCATCATGTAGCTATGGACGGATGCAGTGTCTTTACCTAGTAAGTTGTATTGTGATTTCTTTGCCTGCCATCATGCTTTAATAATAAAATATAAACCATCGCGAATGGTATTCATGTTCTATGTATTGGAGGCTGGAGAACCAGAGGACAAAATCAACACATTTATATTGTCATGTTTTTTTATCTGAATGAAGCATCAGAGTTTTTTCATTTGACTGAAACGTCCAGGAATATTTTTTTTTTTCTTTAAGAAAATATTGATGCAGGGCGCCTGGGTGGCTCAGTGGGTTAAAGCCTCTGCCTTCGGCTCAGGTCATGATCTCAGGGTCCTGGGATCGAGCCCCACATCGGACTCTCTGCTCAGCAGGGAGCCTGCTTCCCCCCCCCCCCTGCCTGCCTCTCTGCCTACTTGTGATCTCTGTCTGTCAAATAAATAAATGGAATCTTAAAAAAAAAAGAAAGAAAGAAAACATTGATGCCTGGTTCTTCTCCAGGAGCTCCTGATAGAAATTGGGATGCAGGGTCAAGACTTTTGAGAGCATCCCTGGTGATTCTAACAAGGTAGCAAAGCTGAGAATTGGGGTGTTAGAGCTTTGAATGCTATCTGCAACCATATAGTAGTTCTCAAACTTGGGACAGCATCCTGGGCACTGAATTATGCTTTTATACTGTATCCTAAACCAGGAGTTCTCAAACTTCAGTGTGTGACAGAATCACCTGGAAACCACGCTGGGCTCACCCCAGAATTTCTGATTCAGTAAGTAGGGGTGGTGCCTGATGACTTGCGTTTCTAGTAAGTTCCCAGGTGATACTGAGGCAGCTGTTCCTGGGACCACACTTTGAGAACCACCGTCTAAAACAGAGGGAATCACAGAATCACATGGGGCCTCATTTAAAA
Source organism: Taxidea taxus jeffersonii (assembly GCA_003697995.1). Classification (NCBI taxonomy): domain Eukaryota; kingdom Metazoa; phylum Chordata; class Mammalia; order Carnivora; family Mustelidae; genus Taxidea; species Taxidea taxus. The sequence continues at coordinate 74,118 of ML108292.1, read as the reverse complement.
CTCTTCCAAAGTGAATCTTCCTCCTACCTAGGGGATCCTGACTGGGTAGGAATAGGGTCATTTGTGTTCGATATTCATTTCACATGCAAGGAAAGGAGGCAAGCATGTTGGGCCATGGGGGCGAGGAGACCGCTTTCCCACCAGTAGGGGTCTGGTCCAGGAAGCCGGCTGGCTTTTCCTTTGCCCCACGTCAGTGTCTTCTCTCCATGCTTGGAGCTGGGGGGGGAGGCTTTCTGTAATACTGACTTACGTAGATATAGTTGGGAGGATTTTGATTATAATGAAAACCCCTTATATCAATGTTTCATATACGAAGGTATGTTAGTCTACTTACCCACCAGGTTTTTAAGAGTTCATACACGTTAGGGAAAGTGTGGAGCTAGCATATAAAATCCAGGACTTTGCTCATACTAGTTTACCAATATGTTATCAATTTTACCAATATTATTCCTGAAGCTGAAGTAGGCAATTGTGTTTTTAAAAAGTGTTCTATTTTAAGGGACTAAGAAATAACAGTGTAGGTGTGACTCCAATACAACAAACATTATGTAGATGATAAAGTTTGGGGAGCACTCTTTTGAATGTTCTTTTTTTTTTTTTGAGCACTCCTTTGAAAAGAGTGACATTTTATGTAGATAACATGTTCTTTAACACTAGGAACTTAGAATGTGGTGGTTTGTCAAATAATTTATGTGTGCACGGGACAGTTATTTACCTAGAAGATACGGAGTCCCCAATATCTTCTTGAATTTCGTGTGTGTGTGTGTGTGTCTGTGTGTGTGTGTGATTTCCCCTTCAGGTCTAATGCTTGTGTTATAAGAAACTTTATGAAATGGCCACGATTCATTACAAATCTTTTCCTAAAAGGGATTTCAATGAAAACAAAGCAAGTTTTCCTTTTTTTTTTTTTTTTTTTAAGCAAAGAGGTTTCTTTTATAATCGAGACAATATATTCTTTTAAAGTGGTATTTCGTGACATTTATAGTGTTGGTGACAAGGTCATAATTTCCCTCGTAATGAGGTGCCTTTTAATAATGCATAACCCTCCATGCACATCGGCGAGCCTCCCACCAAGGCCGAGGAGACTCCGAGCGGGTCACGCTCCGACTCAGCAGTTCCGGTGGCCTTTGGTCCACGGGCGCGCCCTACTCTGAGCTGCTTCAAGCTGCGCTTGACGAAACCAAAATGCCTCGAGCTGAGAATTCTCTGCTCTTCTGCTTTGATGCCAGGGAACGGTTAACCGAATAAAAGCGCTCCGTGCATTCGCAGGAGTTTTCAACGGTCATAGCCGAGAACGAGTAGGCGGCGACAGGGCTGAGTTTTGATTTTGGAAACGCTCTTGCATTCCCGCTAGATTTTGGAGTGACGCCACGCGCAGAAGGCTCGCGGCCGCCGAGCGCGGAAAAGAGCTCCTCGTGCGCGTCTGCGCTGGTCGGGAAGGGGCGCGCACGAACCGTGCGAGTTCTGTGCTACAGACCGCGCTGCAGAGGGCGTGGAAACGAGTCCCTCGAGGCTTCCCGCGGCTCCCCGCGGCTCTCTGCGTGTTTCTGCAGCGGTGGTACCCGCTGGGGACTCCCCACTGCGTCCCCCGTCAGCTGCTGGCCACGTCCTAGGGGTTAGGCACATATTCTTTAAAAACAGAGCCTTGATGTTCTGCAGGTAGGAAAAGCAAAGCTTTCACATGGATTTCAAAAAGCATGAAAAGTTCCTGGGGCCCCCGGGAGGCTCAGAAGGTTAAGCAACCAGTTCCTGGCTCTGGCCCATGCGGTGATGTCATGGGCCGCGGGATGGAGCCCCGCGTGGGGCTGGTTCCCGGCTCAGCGCGGAGTCGGCCGGAGATGCTCTCCCTCCGCCCCTCTCCCCACTCGCACACGTGCGTGCGCGCTCTCTCCCTCCCTCTCTCCGAAATAAATAAACCTTTAAAAGGAAGAAGGCCTTAAAACTTACTGCTGAATGTGTATGGATGAAAACCACTGAGATATTCTTAACTCGGGTTAAGCAGGGGCATGAGGTGTGGAAAGCTTGAGTGGGAAGGACCCTCCACCGCGGGGGTGTATTGCGGAGTTCAAACCTCTATGCACAAAATTACGCAGCAAAAGCCATCGCCGCAGAATACGGTGGGACAGTATTCCGTGTGGAAGCTGTGCAAACCAGCCATGGTACACCCCCCCCCCCCAACGGCCGTGGTTCTCGGGCGCCTCCCCCCGCGGGAAAGGGAGGCGCGCTCTCCACGGGGGGGCAGAGCCCCGGAAGCTTGCACCCCCACCTGGGACTAAAACGCCTTCTGTGTGTGTCCTTGTGGGTTTGTTAAGTAGTTCCAGTCTACGTCTTGCGGTCCTTCATGATTTGTCGAATGCTCCTAGCATTAAGGGGTTAAACATAACTTTCTCGACCGTCCCTCTGTGCTTCTTATTTCTTTAGCTGGATAGATAGCTTAGGCCTTGGAGTCATTTCTCTGTGTTTGTACTGACTTCGTGTTGGCTCCCGGGGGGAGTGCCTTTCCAGGGACAGCGGAGGGGGTCTGGCTTGGAGCCGCCCTGCCTTCACCCCCTTCCCCCGTGGGCTCAGCCTCGCTGGGCGGCCTGTGCGTTTTCTGGCGCACGGATGGGTAACTTGGAAGGCGCACAGCTGCCCGATGCCCTTTGATGTTTCCTGCTTCACTGGTGACTCCCTTCCCAATTTCTGTTTTGAGAAATTGAGCAAGATATGCCCCTAAAGCAGCGTCGTCTCACATGATTTATATTGGGGGTAGTGTAGCAACTATCTGGAAATAACCTCAGGTTTTCTTAATTAAATTAGTCACAAACTTCCAGGGAATAACCCAAAGGTCATTATTCTCACTGCTGTCCCAAAGAACCTATATGCAAGGAAAAACGAGTTGATTACCTTATTTGGGGTGTAAGTTAATTTGATTTACACTCTGCTCTGGACACTGGTATAAAAGGAAGGCGGGTGCTTGTTTTTCATATTCTGGGAATTTCTATTCTTAGCTCGGGCGGTATGTGTGCCAAAAGCAGTAAACTGCTACCGAGCTGATTTTTGACACTGGCTTTAGCACCTTTGACCTTGGACTAACTGTATTTACTCGGGTCTGCTATCGTTAAACATCATTACATAATATATCATACAGGAATATGCAGTTTTTCTGCAGGAATTACTCTTCGGGATCCCTCTAAAACTGGAGGGTGCTGTCACATAAGTATTCGCATTTATCATGAATATGGTTTTAAACCTTTGCCTGAGGAACAAACGTAAACATAAATTTCAGTATTCCTCCTAGATATGCCAGGAGAAAAAGGTCTCTATTTCAAAATTGTAGAGCGGAAAAACTGGTCCTACATTCTGATGGTTTCTAGTTTGAAAGGTGCACATTTAAATCCACTCTGCAAAGCCTTCTCGTCCGAGCTGGGCTTGGGTGCTCTTCAGCTGATAGCAAGGCCATCTTCACGCTTCTCGTCACCGTAACCAGGCTGCTCGTTTTTTCCCCAGGTGAGTTCGCCTGGTACGGGGGTCTCCTCCAAGGCCAAGCCACGGGCGGTCATGAAGGAAGGTGGGTCAGTTACGGCCTCGACATGGGAAGACCAGCAAGGGAAATCTGTGCCCCCTTATCCCTCGCCAAGCTCCACATTTTCTTAGGCTTCTCTGCTCATTCTCTACGCCTTGACCACTGCAGGGCGGGATGCTAACTTGCCAGGCCCGGATCTGGTACACCGAGACCGGAAGGTCTCCCAGGAGCATTCTCATGTACTCCCATCTGCCTGTATAGTTAAAAGCCAAGGGGCCTGCACATACTTCTGTAGACTGGGTTCTTTTATTTTTACTTGCCTTGCTGGCAAGTTTAAGGAGTTCTTGCAGATAATTCTGAGAAATTGAGTCCTGTGAACACCAGACAACTAGTTCTGCAGTGGGCCTTCGTTTCTGGGGTGACACTCTCCTAGGATGGGTGAACTTGTCTCTGGGGAGACCAGATGGAGGATGATTTAACTTCCCATCATACATGGGTAGAGTCTAATTTTTCCAGTTCCATTCATAGTTATTTCATAAATCCAGCGATGAAAGTATCCTTGTTGTTGAAATGGTATTTCTATTAGGTTCAAATGTTATAATTTGGGGAGTGGTTAACCTCAGACCTATCAATATTTTTGCTTCACAGTAGCATTTGAAGGACCGTCAGTTCCGTGGAAAAATCATCTCGTTTGGAGCGTGAGTTCAGATGGGGGGAAAGAGTGTCTCTGGCTTCCCCAGGAGCAACAAGGTGTTCTGTGTTTAGGACTTGAACTTGCAATCATTATTCTAACACATCATACCATAAAGATTCTAGTTTCCTTCTTGAGGGTTCCACTGAAACAACCGAGTGTAAAAACACTCATTCTTATAGTAAAAAGTAAGAAATAAAAGTCCTATCAACCCGCGAGTCATCATGGAGTCAGTTTCTCAGACGGCCAGACTCATAGGGAGAGCCAATTTCTGCCCTCAAGTCTAAGAACTACATTTCTCAGTATTAAGAAAAGAACATGAGTTATGAAGAAAGCGCAGTGGCTAAGATCTCCAAGGATGCTGAAATAATGAGAGGAGTGATTTTTTTGTATGACTTGGAGTCTAGCAAAAGGATATAATAATGCAAGGAGAGTACAGAGGGCTTAGGGTTGGTAATGTGAGTTTTAAAAAGAAAGGTCTGTCATTTTCTTTCTCGCACTTTTCTCAACATATTGGTTACATTGTGTGGTTCTTATTTTGGTAGTAATGGCAGTTGGGTTCCTTCTCCGTTCCTGTCCCCAGCTGATTGTCACTCTTCCTGGAGCTTTGCTGGAATCTGTCTCACACAGGAGGAGGAGTGAGGACAGAGCTGAATGGTGGAAATTGCATTTTCCCTGGTCTAGGAAATAATGGAAAGATCCAGCTATCCACTATTACTCAATTACAGGTCTGCCCATCTAGCCTGAAATAAATAGTTTTCATCCTGCCGTGAAGTGAACTCCTGAGGGTCATTGATTTCTTGATAGAACTGTACCCCAGTTCTTGTGGGTTCTGGAGAAACACTGCAGCACATCCACTACGGCACCATCCTCTGAATGCTGCCTCGAACATCTCTGGAATAGAGCCAGAATTCCTGCATTCCTTTCCAGTAATCAGTTACCAAATTGAGATCTGGGGGCCGGGAAAAGTCCATTTTGCTCATTTCCATAACTTTAGGAAAATCTATGTAGTCCCTTTCCTCAATAAAAGCCCCTTCACCTGTGTGTGCAGGGGCTGAACAGAGCAAATCTATTTTCCTCGAAAGAAGAACACAGACTACCTGGCCAGCTTGCTTTTCGTGAATTGTATATTGATTTATATTTTAATGAAACTTTGGCCGGTCTGCTAAATGTGAGTTTCTCTGAGACAAGATGTTAATCTGTATTTAATGCATGTATCATAAGGTTAAATCTGGCATGAAAGGCAATTGAGATCACCACCGTTCTTGGTTCAGTGCTTTGCGGGAGAGAGCAGGAGCACAAATCTAATTTTACAAGGAAATTGCTGAAAGAATTGATGTAATAGAATGGATATAATAGAGCAAGGTATTTAGAATTTGCATGCTCAGGTGGGTAATAAGCACTTAGAAATTATCTCTGGCCACTGAAAGAGGACCGTTTGTTAAAAAGACACTACTGTTTTTTGATCGCTGTGAGTCAGGTTATTAACTTTGCCTTTTTTCAATTCGATTTTTCACTTTTAAGGTGACTTCACTCCAAACATATTTCATTTTATTTTGAATGACTCAAAGTGTAAGAGTGCACGCATGAATTTGAATATACATTCTCTATTATAAGTAACTTAATCAGTCTTACCACATGTGTGTTTGTTTATTTAGAGGAAAATACATGCAAATATACAATTTTATTACAAATAAAATTAATTGGAAAGGGAGTGCGTTGTCATCCTTGGGATTTCTTTCTGCATTAAATCCTTTTTATAATTTTTTGGACAGAAAAAGAGGAGCTGAAAGTAATTTCCAAAATACTTAAAAATGCTGCCGAGTTCCCATCCTCATCGCCGGAGCAGTTCTAAAGATTTGTGCCTTTGTCGGGACAGCATCACATGGCCAAGTCTGGAGTGGGGGCCAGGGTGGGGGCCGGGGCGGGAAGCCACGGTGCAGCCTGCACTCAGCCTTGGGGGAAGGGTGCTTCTCCCACTGTGCTGGCCCCAGCTGCACACAGGCCCCTGGCTGCAGTAATTTATGTCTGAGAGTCATCTTTAAAAAATGGCCTACGCTGGGGGGCCTGGGAAGCTCAGTTGGTGAAGCGTCTGCCTTTGGCTAAGGTCATGATCTCAGAGTCCTGGGATCAAGCCCCTCGTAGGGCTCCCTGCTCAGCAGGGAGTCTACTTCTCCCTCTCCCTGCTGCTTGTGTTCTCTATCTATCAAATAAACAAATAAAATCTTATAAAAAATGGCATATGCTCTTAAAGAATGTTTTCAGAGAGATGTGCTACTTTAAAGTAGGAGAGGCCAATTAAACGTTGAGAAATACAATAAATTCATTTCTAACTTACAGACCTCTCAATGGTTAATGCATAAAAAGATACTTTTTGGTTCTCCTCCCAGCTCCACCACCAAAGTTCACTGATAAGATAGCTTTTCAGGAATGATACTCCATCTCCAAGAACGATCTCCATTAATAATAAAGGATTTTTTACTGATTTAGCTGCTGACCCCGACATTTTGCACAAACAAGGGAGCAGATACAGTGATTTTATTTAGTGATGACTCTTTCTTGATGCTCTAAGGTAGGATCCTGTTTGAGGACTAGCAGTTTCTGGACACCGTGAGTCCTACATATAGGGTTGCTGGTCACACACAGCCTGTCCCCAAGTGAGTCATTTGAAAAATGAAAAATGCCCAGCTGCCCAGGCTTCTGACAGAAGGAACACAGGGATGCCGAGGATACTTAAGGGGTGACTTTCAAGGGTTGACCAATTATCTGTGCATGTAGGTTTGGAAGGGGTGCTGAAAGCCTGGCCTAGTTCAGAAAGTGGGGAGAACTCAGAAGCTGACTGGGACAGTGCACTGGCAAGGAGGTGGAGGAAAGGCCAGATGCCGGATTCCGGCTCATGGGTGTGAGCTCCGGGAGGAGAGCTGCTGATGGGTTCAGGTGGTGGCCTTTGGCCTTGGTTTGGAGGGTGCCGGGAAAGCCGCCCCCGCCCCTTCGCGGACATTAGGAGCTCACTCTTTGGAGTTAAGGAATCAGGGAGGACAGGTTTTACGCCCCCGCTCTCTCAATAACAAACACCATCGGCTATCAGGCGGTACAGCTCTGGAAAGCAGGATTTCACGTGGGGGAGAACTCACAGTGGGGTACAGAGGCAGAATCCTACTTAGGAGGATGCTTTGTGGCGGCCCCCACAGGGTGCAGTGGGTGGAGGGTGATTGGAAAGTTCTAGCAACCTAGGTGGTGAAATCTACTTCTCTCTTTCAGCATCTCAGAGGAAGAGGAAAGAGTGCGGCATGTTATGGGTTGAATTTTGCCCCCTCCAAATTCAGATGTTGAATTCCTAACCCTCAATACCCCAGAATGTGACCTTATTTGGAATTAGGGTCCTTGCAGATGTAATTAGTTAAGATGAGGTCATACTGCAATGGGGTCGGTCCCTAATCCAATATGACTAGTGTCCTTATAAAGAGGAGAAGCTCAGACACAGACGTGTTTATAGACAGATGAGGGCGAAGCTTCTACAGGCCAAGAAACACCAAAGATTCCCAGGAAACTACCAGAGCCTGGGAGAGAGGCATGCAACAGCCGCAGAGGGAGCCAACTCACGCTCCAATCTGGTAGCCGGAGCAAACATCATTTAATAAGCTTAGGCATGTGTAAGGATGAAGGAGCAGTGGGCAGCTCATTTTAGATCTTTGAATAAGTCAGTAGGTTAATGGCGGTAAATTCACAATGTGTTCTGAGGAGTCATTTGTAGATTGTCCATATTTCAGCATCAAGCTTTGCTTGAGTGCACAACAGCCATTGTTCCAGTGCCTTCCAGGGGGCATCGTTGGATGTGGTCAGAAGAAACCCCACAAACAGATCTCATGAGACAGAGCCCACGCGTGCAATTGGGCACAGTGTGTTTCCTCACCGGGATCAGAAATCCAAACATCTAAAAATCTAAAATTCCCAGTTCTTCTTCAGATCAGTGGATCCTGGCCTGGCAACAGCCCCTTTTCTATGGTGCATTATTATCTTAATGAACAATATTCTTCTCTTGGACATGGTTATATAACACATTTTCAAAATACGAGCTCATTAATATTCACATGCATCTGTAGACGCATGGCTCCCCTTTGTCCATGAAACAACCTGAGATCCTTTTCTCTTTTAGGAGGAGGAAGAGGAGGAGGAGGCGGAGGGGGAGGGGAGGAAATCCGAGATGGTTGAGTCTGAAAATGAGAGAACTGGAAAGTGGGAGAGTCGGGGGGATTCAAGTCCTCTCTCTTGAGGTTTCAAAGGAGCTGGACTGAAAGAGGACGCCGTCATAACTTGTCCTGGCACGCAATCAGACCAAGCCAGAGCCCACCCCTGCTTGCAGGCACCTTGGCGAAATGTTCTGCAGGTCAGTAGGGAATCATCAGGCGACATGTCGGGGGAGGAAGCGAGTTAACTGCGTAGATTGTGATTTTGAGCTGAGAGGAGATGAAGACTGAAGAGGCAAGAGATTAAAATCACTCTGGTTCCCTAAGTGTTCCTTAAATCTAGAATAAGATAAAGATGTACCAGAGACCCAAGAAATGAGGCTCGTCTATCCCTCTGTTAAACAGAAGGTGACAGAGATCAGAACTGTGATGTCTGCAAAAGGGAAAGTGCTAACTTTTGTTCTTTTTCGCTGACGGTGCTTTTGCATTAATAGTGACCTAGTCATTACAGTCACAGGTTCATCCGAAAATATCAGTGGGGAAATATCCGGAGCATGGGTAGCCATCACCAGGGCATCTTTCACCAGGTAAAGGAGCAAAATTATTATGAAGGAATTTGTCTTCATCCATCCGGGCTACAAATAACAAAATACCATAGACCAGGGGCTTATAAACAACAGAAATGTATTTCTTGCCATTCTGGAGAGACCTGGCAGTCTGAGATCAAGGTGCTGGCGAATCCAGACGTCAGGTGAGGACCTCCTTCCTCATTCAGACACCAGGTATCCTCAGCAGGTGGCAGGGTGAGGGAGGAGCTCTCTAGGACCTTTTAGAAAGGCACTGTTTCCCCTCCCGAAGGTTCCCCCTCCTCACCTCATCGCCTCCCAATGGCCCCACCTCCCAGGAAAATCACATGGAGGGTTAGGACTTCAATGCCTGAGTTTTGGAAGGATGCAAATATTCAGTCTATAGCGTAGTGGGAAGACAAGATAAAATATTAAAATACACTGATGCATGTCATTTTTCCCCCTATTTGATTTCGGGGAAGATGATAGAAAAGGAAATTTGTGGGGGTGGAGCTTAAAGGAGTTGCAATTCAGGGAAGCAAATAACTTTTGGACTGACCCAAGGTGGTTGTGTATATTCTGGAAAATGGCTTTAAACAGCCCTCCACTCCTGGGCCCCATGAATAGCATTGAAAAGCAGTTGAAAAGTTGAAAATGTTGAAAAGTGGTTTTAGTTCAATGAAAAGCGCTGGGGCAGAAATCTTCAGGACTTCCTTTTCTTATGGGAATATTGTGAAGAAAAAAGTCGCAACATATCTTTATTACCCTGCATTTAATATACCTTATTTGCTCAGCAATTCTTTCAAAGTCCAAATGAAAAGTCTGAAGTCCACCCCCACTCCTCTTTCCTGATTCCAATAAGTTTCTTCAGGAAATTGCTCCTATAGGTTTTCAAAGGTTTTGCCATGAGTTCGCCCGGTCCTTCACTAGAATGGAGTTATTTCCCTAAAACCTGAACCTATCTTTAGAGCCACCTGAAAAACTTTCTTTGCCAGGGCTACATGCTGGTTCTGCCTGGCCCATGTCAACCAAAGCCAGCTTCTGAGCTTTGTTTTCTGGATCTTTCTTCCTCCCCTCTACAGCTGTTGCTTGAGCCTCTGTAGTGAGGAATATCCCTTGGCTTGTCATTCCTCTGGGTCCGAGGGTCGGTTGTGCTGGGGCATGGGGAAGGTTGCAGAATCTTGGAAGATGCTCCGCTCTTGGGAATGTGGGCTTGTGCCTATGCTCTCCTCCATCCCACTGCCCTTCCCACTGCACAAAAGCCTTAATAATATCATAATACTAGGATGATAAGAATGCAAGAGAGTTCAGGAGTAGTGTTTCATAAACCATTTAAATTAAACAGTCTGGAAGGAAGGAGAGGCTTCCCTGCATAAATATAAAGGGTCTAGAACCCCCAGGGCAACCAAGGAGTCCTACATTGCTGGAACAACAGTCCCAAAGAAGCTCCGGGGTGGATGCAAGGAAACATTCCCAGTTGTGGTGGGTGGTTCCTTCTGTGCGCAGGCAAGGATGTCAAGGAACCAATCCTCCTGAGACTGGTTCTTAGTTCTTTAATTATCAGAGTCTTTGTTGGATTATAGAAGCATGACTTCTCTGACAAGGTATAAATTTCAGGGCTGGGGCAACTTAAAGATTTTTCTGAGCCTTTACAGAAGATAGCAGTGGGGGATCCACACCGTGTCAGCCTTTGCCTTTAAAATAAAATTAAGCATGTGGGTGCTGGAATCAAGGTGCTGCTGGGCATGCATGACTTAATAAATATTTGTCATGAATAAAGGAAGAAGGGAAGTGGGCACCCTTACTTGGGAGACCGTATCATTTATTTCCATACTTGTTCCTCTTTTAAAAACATTGGATTTTAAGATAATTTCAGATGTGTGGAACATTCACTGAGAAAGATATGGAGAGCTCCTCTATTCCCTGTACTTGGCTTTGTAGCACGAATAATAGCCCCCAAAGACATCCAGGCTCTATCGCCTGGACACTGAGAGTGTCATTCTGTAGGGCAGAAGGAGACCTTGTTGATGGGATTTCTTTAGGATTTTGGATGAGGGAGAGTTACCCTGGATGATCCAAGTGGGTCCTCACTGCCACTGGAGGTGTCCCTGTAAGAGGGAGGCTGAGGAGATCTGATCGTGAAGAAGAGAAGCTGATGACAGAAGCAGGTTTTCCTTGACTGATGTACTTGGAAAAGGGAGGAAGGGGCAACGAGCCAAGGGAAAGGCCAGGGATGGGACTGTTCCCTCCCGCCGCCGGTTCACCCAGCCCTGTCACCCTCTGGCTGCAGCCCACCACGACCAACTGTGCACTTGTGGCTTCCGGGACCTTGGATAAATGTGCCTTGTTTCAAACCACCAAGTTTGTGGTAATTGGTTGCAGCTGCAGTAGGAAACGCATAACCCCAGATTCGCTTCTTTCTAATACGGTGTCCCATTTGCTTTTCTGTTCTTCCTTTGATGTGTAGAGATGCTTTGTTATTGGTGATGGTGTCTTTATTACCACAAATCGTTAGAGAGTAGCGACCCAGCACATTCTCTGTCGTCCAAGAGGAAAGGATGAGAAGTGCAATCCAGGGCTGCTCTGGGAAAACCAGCGGTGTCCGACACACCTATCCCTGCTTTCCTACTTCCATGGCGGGTGGAGACATTGTCCTGCGGTATAAACCTGAACTTCTGGAGGTTTGCCTAGTGTGCGCTCCCTGCAGCTTCCCATGGCCTCAGCACAAACACACCCCCCATCGGCCTGCATTAGGTTGTCCTTGTGCATGCAGGGACCTGGTGGCCTCCCTCCAGCCTGATCCTGGGTCACCGTCACCTCTGTGCTTTTGTTCCCTGGGAAAGCCAGCCCCATCTGGCTGCGGACCTTCACACACACCTGTCCCTGTCCCCCCCCCCCCCCCCCCCAATTACTTGGTGAACTCCTCCTTACCCAGCAGGCTTAACCTATCCTCATCCCCCCGGAACACCTTCCTCACTACCCCCATTTTCCACCGCACCTCCACCAGCACACTAGAGTTCTGATGTGTGCATTGACATCGCCTTGTGCTTTTCCCTGTCACCCTTAACACGATTAGAATTACTTATGGTGTGTGCGAGGCGGGCTGGTGAGATTGGAGTATAAAAACCATCGCCTAGCTCCTAAACATCAGGGGTGGGCAGCAGGTCCCGGTGAGGCACATCTTCCCAATTAGGGGAAACAACTCATCGGACTTCCCGCCTTTGGCCATGGCGGGGGTGGCAGCGGGGAGCAAGTCACTCCCACACTGGGTCTGTGAGGGGTGCTGGATGGCTGAGTCATCTTTTCATATTTTCTCTCTGTCTTAGCAAAGGCCTCTGGAGGGAAGGAGCCGAGCCCCCTGCAACAGCACCCCCTTCCAGAGAGGGCGATGCTAGAGGGAGAGGGCAGAGTGCCCCAGAGGGGGCAGAGATACTGAGCTGCATGATTTTACAAAATTCTTAGCATTTTGCCTGAAGCGCGAGCCGCCTACGTGCCCAAGCATCTGGCCCTGCGCTGTGCTTTGGGAGCAAGGAGGGGGTGCCCGAGTGTGATGTCGGTGAAGCACACGAGCCTGGATCCGCCTGCGCACCCAGGGCCACGGGCCGACGCTTCCGAGCGCACGGGGATGCTCGCGAGCTGGGTGGGGAAGTATCCGCGAGAGCAGTCGTGTCCCTGTCTCGTGAAAGTGACCCCGCCAGGTAGCCGTGATTATTGATCCCAACACCTGCCTTCCCTGGCAGAGTGAAAATGTCTTGAGGCCAGTGCTGCGTTCACTTGTTCACTTGCCTGGGGGGTCACTAACCTGGTCTGGGTGGATGCTTTGTTTAGGGAATGAATGAAATGACACCAAATTAAGAATATCCATTCAAATATCAACTTCTCCATAGAACTTCACAACTAACCTCACTATCTCCATTCAGTCCTGTAAATATGCAAGAGATTTCTATATTATCTATGGATATGTATATATATGTATGAATAATACATACACGCATAATACCTATTTCCAGTATTATTTTAAAACCCTGCATATTGGGTACCTGGGTGGCTCAGTTGGTTAAGCAACTGCCTTCAGCTCCAGTCATGACCCTGGAGTCCTGGGATGGAGTCCCACATGGGGCTCCCTGCTCGGCAAGGAGTCTGCTTCTCCTGCTGACCTCTCTTCTCTCATTCTCTATCTCTCAAATAAATAAACAAAATCTTTAAAAGAAGTTAAAAAAAAATAGGGCACCTGGGTGGCTCAGTGGGTTAAAGCCTCTGCCTTCAGCTCAGGTCATGATCCCAGGGTCCTGGGATCGAGCCCCGCATCTCTCTGCTCAGCAGGGGGCCTGCTTCCTCCTATCTCTCTGCCTGCTTCTCTGCCTACTTGTGATCTCTGTCAAATAAGTAAATAAAATCTTTAAAAAAAGAAATTAAGAAAATAAAACCCTACATGTTATGTTTGACTATTTTTCTTCTGTCTGCCTGACCTATTTCTCTGTTCTTTGGTTGGGACCATAATGTTCTTTTTTTAGGTGGCACTGCTTCACAACATTTTTAAGTAAAGAACCCTCCTCTTTCGAGGTCCCAGACCTCACCTCCTTCCCTTAAGACAGTAGCTGTATTCTCTATGTCCTTTAGGAAAATAGATATCAGGCCTGAAATTTCAAGGGGTTCACAGCTCATCCTTTGGGAACTATCGCTTTCTGATATCCCAGAAGAACACCTTGTAAATTTTCTGCACTCGAGCTGGCCCCGGCGTGAGAAGACTTGGTGTCACCCTCCAGGATGTCATGTGGGTGCTTGGTAAGCTCCCCCTCCTCCCCACCACCTTCCTTTTAGTTGGAAGAAAATGTTCTTTCCATAACTGGGGTGAGAGAAGTCCTTACCTTGACTTCACTCTCCCAGGCCAGAGCCTGCTTTAGGGTTCCATTATTATAGTCGGTAGTGGGGGTGCACGGGGATGACCCTCATGAAAAAGACAGTAAAGCCCCCGGCATGGGAAGAAATGGGCTGAAAAAAGGAACTCGGAGATGCCAGGGATGGAGTTCACCAAGTTCAAGGTTTTGTCCAGGACATGGGCTGGTCCTCCAGCTCTGAATGCTTTGGTAACTGGTTTTGGCTGACGGGCATGGAAGTTTGCATAAAACAGGCTTCTTTAAGGAACTGACCCTGATCTTTTTCCAGGCCCACAATGGAAATTTTCAACAGGAGAGAGTCTGTTTAATAAATGCATTTTGTAAACATCCAATCGAATTTACCAAAAGTGTTTTTACTTTCATGCTGCTCTGCACAATGAGTTCCATCTGGGAAAAGCCACATTTTTCGGGGGTGGGAGTGAATTTCTTCTATTTTATTCTCAGGAAAGTCTGTGAAATCACCAATCTCTCTGGTGCTTTTGACCAGAAAAACTAAACTTCACGAGGTGACGGGGCGTCGGGGGCTGCCCATGATGAATCACCGGCCGTTTTTGCGTGACCGTTCAATTTTCAGCACTGTGAACTGACTTTTTAGCCAGAGAGCATCTCCTAGAAAGTGCGGGACCCTGCAGTGTGTTAATTTCCTAAGGTCCACGTTCCACCCCTTGCAAAACATTTCATCCCCCAGGTGTGTCTTCAGGAAATGAGAGCCTTGGTCTGGGGGATGGGTTGCATTTCTTTAATAGAACCAGAGGCACATCCGATGTGGGAAGGACCATGAGGAGGCATCTGGGGAGCATGGCCCCTTCCAAGGAGAAACCCCAGATTGAGAAGATCCCCAAGTGCGAGTTGTAGGTGGGGCTGCGAAGATGAGGTGTTATTCTTGCTTCTAATTTGTGCCGGGTATTAGTAGAACGATTCCTTTGGAGTCCTGGCAATTCCAAGCAATTCTCTTAGGTTTCATTTGTTTTTCCAGTGACAGGAAAATATTCACATCCATATCCAAACTCACAGATTGAATCCAGAAATTTACTGAAGCCAGGGGAAAGCGCTCTATGGTGGTTGCCACGTCCCTGAGCAGAGAAGCCCCCAAATCTCTTTAGCACCTGAAAGGCATCAGTTCCATGTTGGTGGAGGCAAGTGTTTTGTTCCCCTCCATTCCCATTTGTGTCCGTGAAGCACAAACAGTGGTCCCCGAAATCGTGGGGGACCTACATCAATAACAGAGCAAGCCGGGTCCCCAGCCCAGCCCACCCCGGAGTTCTGGACTAGTGCGCTCAGTTGAGCCTAAGGAAATCACAAAGTGGGATGTTCCAGAGGGAAGAACACAATCCCAGCTCTCCGAAGGTCGTCAAGGTTGTAGGTGACCCTGTGCCCCGGGTGACAGCCAAATATTTGCTTCTGATCTGAAGTCAGCCATCCCTAAGCAGAGCAGCGGCCTCTGAGGGGCCTGGCTGTAGGACTCTGACCCGTGGTGCGACTGCAGACCTGCCCCTTGTCTAGGGACTGTGAACGGAGACCTACTGAGAGGCACACAGGGGGTTTTTTGAGACGTAAGAAACACATAGAAAGGCTCGGCTTCCACGAGTTCTCTTACGTGGCCGTGGGATCACTTTCCTTCAGAAAAATTTTTAACCTCTGTGTGTTTTCATACATACTGTTGCCTATCAGTCTGTCTTGAAGTGTAGTGCTTGAGAGCAGGGCTCACATCTTCCTCCGTGGAGCTGACTGGTGAACCGAGCTGGAAGGTCCAAGCAGGCTTCGCACACAGGCCTGGCTCCTCGGTGCCCCTTCCTCTCCGTACAGCCACTGTGAGCCTCTCAACACTTGCTGATGTGGGAATAGTCACCCTTCTTGCATGGAGACTGGCTTCTATGGAGCAGGCTGAACAGAGCTGAAAGGCTCGGCTTGGCCCCGGCACAACATTCCTTGTGCTACATTTTGTTGCCCAAAGCACCGTCCAAGACTGCTTGAAATACAAGGGAAGGGGAAAAAAGGTCTTCCCTCTGCATATGAGGGGCAACATGAGCTCACAGAGAGGTATAGTGTTGATGGCGACCGTCCCCCCAGTCTATGGTATTTTGTTATAACAGCCCAAATGGACAAAGACATGACATGCTGTATTTATTCGGTAAGAAGCCTCGCCAGCCGTGGTATCCCGAGCACATCCTACTCTTGCAAAGAACCGAGACTATCAAACCCTCCTGCTTCCTTAGCAGGTGATGGCTCCTCATGGCCAACACCTGTTTAGGGGAGCCCTACTACTTGCAAGGATTTGGGGCAGGGAGAGGACAAAATCTACAAACACTTGCTGGCCAGCAGGAGACCACACTCTATTTGGGAATGCATGAGTTCAAAGGTTTACAAACAACATGTGCTAGCTCCGAAAGGAGGAGGCATAAGCATACGGAAGGGGGGAACCAAGGGTGAGGCTACTTTGAGATAAATTTAAACAGGAAAGCTCATGAAGATGCGGACGTGCTTCTCTTATAGGTAGTAGGGAAAGGTCGTTCTAAGAGACAGAATTTAATCGAACGAGGAGCTGGGATTCCTTGCCTTGGAGGCTGAAAGGACAAGTTCTGTGGATTCACTTATTTGTCCTTGTAGGCAGCAGATGGCACGGAGTGCGCTCTGTGGCTGGTACGCCTCTTGGCACTGGAGATGCCGAGTGAGTACGAGATGGAGAAGATGGTTCGCTCTTCGAGAGATTGCATTTCACGTGTGGGGGGAGAGAATTTTCCCTCGGTGTTACGGACCTGGCTCGGTCCATGGAAAAGTCCATGTGCTTCCTCTTGATCCCCCTTCCCTCCGGCTTCCCGCAACCGCCTCAGGCACACGAACCCACAGCCCCCAGGGCCCTTTGCCACCCCAGGGGGCGGGGCAGAAGACAGCTGTGACAGCACACCTCCCCCAGGGCCCCTGTCATCCCTGGGGCTCACTTGTCACCGGCTACTTCCAGCTGTAATGCATGGAGCCTCCCAGCAGGTAATGGCTCTGGCGCTCCTGGAGGGTGAGGGCTTTCTGTGGGCTTTGTTTTTGTTTGGAAGACCAGCTCCCGTCTGGTCGCCATATGTAGCTACCCCCGCCGCCTGGGCTTCCTGTAAACCACTGTCATGACAAGGCAGGGCTCTTCAAATCATTTTAGTTTTTCATAGATGGGCTAATCTGAAATCGAGATATTGTGTTAAGTAACGGGGACCCTCAAGTCAGGTTAATCATTATTCCATTTTCCTGCCCTTCACACACTTGGGGAGAGTCTTTTCTGCCTGAACCTTTCAACATCTCAGCCTATCCCCGGGGCCCTAATTTGGGGGTAGGACTTGGTTTCTTTCACCCCTTCTCTCCATCATTTTTGCTCCTTATGCAAGCACAGTTTTGTCATTGTTCTAAAAATAAGTGCTTTCAAGGAGGCTGGTAGCCAGTTTATCTTGTCCTTCTCTGTAGCTGTTTTTACTTGTAGCAGTAATAACAGGACGTGCCCACCATTTTTCAATGCAGTGATACAGTTCTCTCGTGGATACAAACAACTCACCTTTTGGCCTTGTAGTTTACTCACTGGGGAGCATGATTATTTTTTTTATTGCCTTGTAAAGTAGCTTGCCTGTCACATTATAGCTTAATTGGGAACACAAAATAATAAATAATTTAACATGGGAATATTGCTGTCTGTACAGGGATGCAAGTAAAACACGGCCCGGATTAGGTCCCTCCGGCGTCGTTTGAGGGTTCTAGAACACTCATGCTTTAAATAACGTTTGCACCAAGAAGGCCTTTGAATCTTTCCTGAAGTTGCGCCTGCCTCTCTTTCCCCAACAACAACGGATCACGTGGTTCTGTTTTCTCATCGACAGATTGAGACTTTCTTGTCATCAAACGTATCCTCCGGGAAGGGTCTCGATGCCTCTGGAGCTCCAGGGTCGCGTCTCTGGAGTGGGTGATGCTAATGGTCCCGGCGTCACAGGTCCACGGCAGGCCGCACACGAGGCCGTCCCACAGCCTTGATAGAGTAAAGACTAAACAAGCCTCAGGAATAAAGTCAAGCGCTTTCTTCTAAAGTAGACCTTTTGATGCAAACAGAGCCAATGCCCTTCTCTAAAAAAGTGAGTTTGACCGTTTAAAGGGCTGACATCTGGGCGGGGAGGAGGAGGGCAGAGTGTGGGGTGGGACGGGCCCCTTCCCTCGTTTCCCCACGATGGTTAGTTTTGGGTGTCCGCGCAGCTGGGCTGTGGTGCCCGCTGTCCGGTCAGACGCGCTAGTCTAGGTGTTGCTGTGAACATATTTGTCCGATGTGGTTAGCACTCACGATCGGTTGACTTTAAGTAAAGCCGTTACCCCCTTCATCTGAGCCGCACCCCATCCACCGGAGGCCTTGCTTCCAGGGGAGGGAATTGTGCCTCAAGCCCGCAGCACAGAGAACCTGCCTGAACTTCCAACTGGCCAGCCTGGCCTGCAGACCTGCCGCCGGGCCAGGCCCATGATCGCGGGAGCCAATTCTTTAAAACGACTGTGTCTCTCTCTGTAGACATATTGTCCTGTTGGTCCTGTTTTTCCGGAAACAGAAATGTACCATGTCCTTGCGCTATCTGAACTCATTTTTGGCCGTAGCCGTGTATTATTTTCATCAGCGAAGATACTGGGTTTCAGACTGCAGACGGACGTGGGGAGAGCTCTCCGATGCTGTGTCATTCACACCTGAGCCTTGCGGGACTGGGGCCTGCCCGCCACCGACTGGCTTTGGGGGTCCCTAGGGATGTGAGGCTGGGGGCGGGTCGGCTGGCGGCTTCTGGCCAGGCAGGTGCTAACTGGACTCCAGGCCTCAGGTTGCGGTCGGCTTCCAAATCCTATCGATTGTCAAAACGTAAAACGCTGCTTCGTGAGAATTCGAGACCCGCTGTGTGTCATCAGGACATCACTGAGGTTGTTTCCATGGAATATGTGATCTGGTCTAGAGAAGCACTTAGTCTTTGGAGGTGTGGGGATAGTCTGGGGGACAACCAAGAGACTATTTATTTCTGCGGAGAGAAGAAAGGGGAAATCTAGCCATTTGACTGCGTAACCCCAGCTCTTCTGGGCCTCCATTCCTTTCTGAAAACAGGGAAGTTGGAAGTAAATGATCTTTTAGCTTCATGGTCTAGTGCTACCGAGTGACAAGTTCTGGGGGCTGCTCTGGTGCCCCGGTCAGCTGTCCCACATGCTCTCTGCAGCCAAGAACACCCCTTTTCCCTGAGAGCTCACTCCCCTGGCCAGGGGCGCCGGTGGTGGTTCCAGCTCTGGACGGCGTCTCGGCCTGGGCCGCGAGCACTGGATGGTGTGGCGGGAGCTGGTGAGAAGGCCAGAGACCAGGTGGGAAACCAGGAACAGCCCTGAGGCTGAGGACTTGGGAACATGGCAAGGGGTGGGAGGGGGTTGGACACGGCAAAGCAGCGATTACGAGGGAGCCGCGTGCAGGAGGAATGCAGATTTTTGTGCACTGAGTGTCACCTTTATCCTTAGTTTGTGGCCCCTGTGCCCTACTGTGGGAAGTCGGTGGCAAGGCATTGAGGTCTCCTGAGTGGCTGCTTGGTGCTGGGGACTCTGTGTGGCTTATCTTGTTTCATCCCGACACCAAACTAGGAGGCTGGCATTATTTTCCTAATTTTTATAAGCGATGATACTGAGGCTCAGATCATGAAATAGCTTTCCTCGGGTCATTCAGCTGGTAAGCGGTGGTGCTAAAATTCTGGCTTGGGGCCCTCTGACCTAAATGCACAGATGATCCGTTACATCTCTGTGTGTCGAATGATTGAGTAAAGAATGAGGGAATAACTGAATGCATATTTGACTGGCTTGTTGGATATGTTGCAGCAATAAAGCACCCCATCCCTCGCATAACCTGTTGAAAAATAATTTTCAGAACCCCGCTTGTAAGGAAGGGGGTGGGGGGCTTAGCCAAGGCAGGACTTTGGTTCTGCAGACTCTGAGGGCAGGAAGAGCACAGAACCAATTCTGTCCTTTCTAGGCTAAGGATTTGACCAAGTAGGGCTTGGGGAACTGAACAAGGGTGGGGAAAGGGGGTGACTCCAGAGGCATCACCGAGCCACCTGTGCATAGATGCTTACTGCCCCAAGTTCTTTGTCATTTTCCACCCTGGGCTCTGGTGGCAAAAAAATCTCCCCTTTCAGCATCTAGCTGCCGCACGGGGTAGATGAGAGAAGTCACATCAACTGCATCGTTGGGTTCATCTCATGGTTAGTCACGGACGCTCGTTTTTATGAATAGTTTTTGAAGAAAGAATTCATAACCACAGGGCCTGACTCAGACAGGGGTCCAGGTGCTGCAGTCAGAGGTGCCTTGGCTCTGGGCCTTTGGGGACAAAGAAAGCACCCCTCCCCCTACACACACACACACACACACACACACACACACACACACTCGTGTTCCTCTTCTACTGAGAAAGCCCCCCTCTAGACATCACACCAGGATGTTTCCTCCAACAGCATTGTTAAGTTACAAATTTTGCCTAAAACCAATGGTGAGTTGGGCACCCACCATTCCCGCCCTTGTGCCCGCAGGCAGGGAAGGCAGGTCATGAACTCCCCGGGTACCTGCTGTGTGACCTTGGGAAAGATGTTTCACTTCTCTGAGCCTCCGTGTTCTTGTCAACAAAACAAGCATGCCAGATTGCAGGAGTTTTGTGTGACTGCCTGGGTCTGAGGTTCTCTGATTCTCCCGTAACTTATAACTTAGAAGGTTTTAGGTCCACTGAACTCATCATGTGTGAACGCCCTTCTGTTGCTTTACTCTGGGATCTTTCCCATGTCCCGAGTCCCCAGGATTGGATAGACGAGGCAATGTCTTCAGGTTCTTTGGGATCTCTGAAGGAAGTGGCTTGGGGAAGTCGGGGCAGGGAGCTTGCCTCTCCGAGTCAGTGAAGAGCCGTGTCCCAGCGGGCGAGGGGACAAGTGCTGGAAAGGGAGTACTTCAGTGAGTGGTGAACCTGACCACAGACTCTCAGGGTGCCGTCCCTCACCGCAAAGAGGTTAATGCCGACGCATTTCCTCTGCCCTGATTTGAGTCTTTCTATTTTTTAGTTATTTCTCAATTATCTGCATAGATTCAGCGAGACACATCATCACCTACTTCCTGTCTTACCTAGAAAGCATCCAGATGCAGCATGGCTCTGCCGTGAGGAGAAAATCTCGGGGTGCTCTCCAAACATGACCTCTGCCCTTTTCCATTTTATCCACAATCACGCTGACCTTTTCACTTGCTGATGTTTGCTTGACTTCTCAGTGAAGAAAGGCAAATAGCAGCTTTGTTCTCCTTCATTCCCCTTGATGGGACCTTTTGGGGTTCCTGAGGAGAAGGAGACAGGCAACTTTGAGGTCAAGTGTGAGGGCAGAGGCCTGAGTCCCAGGTCCAGGGACCTCCTGGCTGGGATCCAGGTTTGAGTCCACAGCATCCCTGGCCTCCGCCCACGAGATTTCATGAGCAGCCCCGCTTCCCCTGCGGCAACCAAAAGTGTCTCCAGATATCACCAAATGTCCCTTGGGGTCAAAATCGCCCGAACTGAGAACCACTGCTCTGGACCTACTCCTTCGCTCCTTCGCAAAGTGGCTGCAGCCATCCACACCACTTAGGACTCACCGGGGAGAGACAGAACTTGCAAACCGAAACCGCGCCAGCCTGGGCGGCTGCAGGCCCTTCGGGGGAGCCCTGGCATTCCCTGTAGCAGCCTCCCCTCTCTCTCCACAGATGGGCCACCCTCGATCCACCAGGAGGGACTCTCGGAGCTGGGGCCCAGGTAGGCCGATGTCAGGACCTCGATGCAGCCTTGAATGACACACGGAGGGCGGCCAACAGGCCTGGTTTGCGGGCCAGTGCCCCGGAGCAGGCAAACCTGGACGGTTGCTTACAGGTAGCTTTTCTCTGGGCTGCCCTTCCAAATGGCTTTGGCCGTGTGGTGGTTTCGAGTGTGGGCCACAGATGCTCCCCCAGTTGTCAGCAGAGAGGAGGGGGCTGGGAGCCAGCTTCTGCTCGGACATTCGAGACCTGCCAGCGTGGCCCAGGCCTTGCTGCGGTTGCTCCTGGCCTTTGGGAACTCGGGGGTGCTAAGAGATGAGGTTCGGTGAGCAAATAGGGAATCCACAGCCTATGGGGTGGTGGTGGGGCGGGGACTAGTCCCGAGCTCGTGCTGAGAGCAGTGTCTGTCCCTGCTGAGACCCGGGACGCTCTCCGGGGTGCCCCGCTCCATGCGGGAGCCAGTGGTGGGACGGGTGTAAGTGCTGAGTATGCGTGGGTCGAGGAGAGATCATGCTGGAATGTGCTCTGCCGGGGCCGGAGGGGAGGAGGCCTGTCTCCGCTGTCCCGCCTCTTGCTAAAACCGTGGTCCTGGCTGCCCGTGGGGGCTTGTGCCCGCTGGGAGCACTTCCGGTGTGGGGACCGGCTCGGTCCCCTTTGTGGGGTTCGGCCCCAAAGTCACCCCTAGAGAGGGGGTCTACCTCCAGTGCCCCGGGGCGTCACTGATGCTTCTGTCTTCCCTCCCGTTTGCGGCTTTGTCTTCAACGTAAGCTTCCGTAGATTCCTTAAGCTTTAAAGGAAAAAGTGTTCTCTTTTCCGAAGTAGAAACGATGGATTTTTTTTTTCCCTTTAAATTTTGTAGATGGAGATATGCCTGCACTGGGTTAGCCTCACATCTACCAAGACGTCATTACTTATAGAAGAGCCTGGGATTTTCAAGAATAGTAACATGGTCATTTCAAATACTGTTTTACTTACAGCAGGAATAACAGGAAATGTGTACTATTTTTCAGTGTCATAATCTGATTCACCCTTTGATATAAACAGCTTTATCTCTGCTCATTGTTTATATCACATTCCTATTCCTCTGGAAAGAATAATATTTTTCCCCTGAAAAGTAATATATTCTTGTCTAAGAATGGCTTAAATAAGTAACAGATGGTCTTTTGTGTGTGTGTGTGTCCCCTACTCCCACTCATTCTCAGCATTTGATCGGATATTAAAATCAGTGTTTTATGAAACATTGCACGGGCCTGAAGTTATAGGTGTGTTCCCAATTCGGCTTCTCTTATTTATGGGATGGCGGTGTCACTTGGGTAGTTTTAGGATGTAGGCAACTGAGTAGATTTATTTGTGCTTGTCACATGGAATGTGCTTGAACAAATCTGTTTTCTAGTTACCCGGGACCACCAGGGGAAAGACAACTGGAACATTCAGTAGGTGGGGATCACCGGGCGCCGGGCCCTCGCTGGACGAGGCCTCTGTAACTCTGTGCTAATGTTCAAATAGGTTCTGGTACCAGGACTGAATTTTTCTTGTCAACGTGAAGTTTTTTACTCCTCGGCTCAGTGCGGAGGAAAGGCATGACATTCGAAGCCAAGAGATTTCTCCTCGTTGCAGGCATGTCCCGGGGCCGCCTGAGGCCTGGTTTTCCATCCACAGAGTGTGGATAGCTCTCCCACTGCCAAGTCAAAACCAATTTTGGGGTGCCTGGGTGGCACAGCTGGTTGGGCATTGGACTCTTGGTTTCGGCTCAGGTTGTGAACTCAGGGTTCTGAGATCGAGTCCCACGTCGGGACTCCATGCTCAGTGCGGAGTCTGCTCGTGATTTTCTCTCTCCCTCTGCCTCTGCCCCTCCTGTTCGTGTTCTCACTCTCTCTAAAATAAATAAATAAATCTTAAAAAAAGAATCAAAAGCACTTTGGGTCCCAGATATCATGTTTTAGATGTTCAGATCAAGGGATTAGCTATATACAGTGCATGTAGACTCTTACCTATTCCCCTGGGGTTGGTAGGTTAGCTCTATCATCAAATGACTTTCTTTCAAAAGGTATCTTTTCTTTGCAATGAGAGCTTCGAGGAAGGAAACACACCCGTGTGTAAGGTCACTCCTGCAGACTTCTAGAAGATGCCTCCCCTGAGCAGGGGTTGGGGAAAGTTCATGGCTGCGCCTACAGTCCACAATCCTTGAGCCTGGTGGGTGCTTAAATGTATATTGAACAGAAGTATGAATATTGTGGTAGATAAGCTATGCTAAGTTCTCCTATAAAAATCCTTGATTTTTGAAAGTGATATAATTTTGTGCTCTCCAGTTATTCATTTTTTAAAAAAGACTTTATTTACTTGACAGACAGAGATCACAAGTAGGCAGAGAGGCAGACAGCAGAGAGAGAGAAGGAAGCAGGCTCCCTGCTGAACAGAGAGCCCGATGTGGGGCCCGGTCCCAGGACGCTGGGGTCATGCCCTGAGCCGAAGGCAGAGGCTTTAACCCACTGAGCCACCCAGGTGCCCCCAGTTATTTATTTTTATCATCATCAACCTTCTCTTTTCCCCTTACTAGATAGAAAGTTGAGATATGAGCCCTCCTGTTGACATGGTTTCCTTGTCTTCTTGTTTTTGTGGTCCAAAAAGGACATTTTTTTATGTCATTACAAAGTTTGCTCATGGTTATTGGTGACAGTTAGGAAAAAACAAAGGCATACAAAAAGAAAAAAGGCACCCATTATCCCACACATATCATAAGACAGATCTCCAACCTACGATGTTAGGATATAGAACAACCAAATCTCATAATAACATTTAGACGATAACCATCACATAAGGAAAATATCTGCGTTGGATATGTATTTGGATGACTGTGTCTATACAGGTGTGTCTATGGATCTGAATGGCTACTGAAGATGGCAAGGCTGATCTAGATGAGCAGATTATGTCTGGAGAGAAAGTGGACAGGAGGAATTCTGAGACATAATTCCTTGTGGGCAGGAAAGTTTGGGAGCACTTTCATGGAAAAGGTTGGATTTGAGCTGAGCCTGAGGGACAGGTACAGTTTGGTAAAGAGAAAGGTCGGGAAGCAGATTCCTGGTGAGGTGACCCCAGTGGACAAAGGTGTGGCTTGAGGGGTCAGTGCGGTGGTGGGTGAGGACGAATGAGGAGTCCGAGCTCTCACTGGGCTGGGGACAGGTCGGCAGGACCAGGGAGACAGGGGAGGGATGTGATTGCCAACCAGGGGCGTTGGAAGCGCTGAAGCAGGCGATCAGAGTGAAAAATGAGGACCGTGTGAAGACCAGTCATCTGGTGGCAGAGTAGAAAGAGCCGGAACAGGGAGACAGTGACTTGCCCCGGGAAGGACTGGGAAGACCCAGGTATGCACTGACCGGTCTCTGCAGGACCAGGATACCCCCGGGAGGAGACGGAAAGGCGAAGGGGAAGACGCTTTGAGAAGTCATTTGTGGCCTGCCCCAGAAGATGCAGTCAGCCACGCGGAAGAATCGAGGTAACGGCCACACAGCTTAAGCTTTAAAGCTAATGGTCTAAGCGACTCTTTGAAGCGGTCCATCGACAGAAGCAGGAAAGCCAGAATCCATGTTATACTGAAAAGGCTTGATTATTACACTTTTTTACTGGAAAAGGTCTAAATGTCAGGCACTGGTCTGGGGTTTAGATTGTCAGGGTTTCAGACTGCGGGGTCTTGGGAGCCTGTTACCAAATGCTGCAGGGTGGTCTGTTGCTGCAGATGAAGTCATTGATATGGCATTGTCAAGAAATGAAACACCTCAAAGATCGGCAGGCTCGTGGAAAGGGTTCCCACTGGCAGGTGTGCGTGCAACTGGGTGATTTTTAGCCCCGAGGTCCTCAAAGAGCTAACGGTGTGGAGGTGGTCGCGAATATGCTGAAAGCAGCCCTTCCCTTCGCCGAGCCCACTGGCCGGAAAATACACGTCCACCTGCCGTCTCCTCCCTTCCCTGCACGCCCGTGGTGCCTGCGGCAGCCCTGAACGCCGCACGGAGACAAAGATGACCTTCTGCCTCCGTCTGTGGGTGCGGTTTCCCGGGTGGACAGGGGGATCTCCGTTACCTCGGACTCCGCAGAAGGGGCACCACCCGGAGGTTGTGTCGTGCGGGCTGCCGGCCAAAAGGCAGCAGCAGGGACAGCGGAGCCAGGAGGGGAGGGGGGTGCGACCAGAAGGCGAGTTCTGGCAATGTGCTCCCTGGCGGCCTGGGGGGCTCCTGCCTTTACTGCTCGCCGCCCGCCAGCGCCTCCAGAGGAGCGCAGCTGTCCCTTCCCGGCGGGGCTTGTGTTTGAGAATCTGGCGGGAGTTTGTGTTTTCCAGGATGTTTGTTTTACTTGAGGCCTCTTGGGTTTTTCTATCATTTACTTATCTGGGAGTGTGTTACCAGAACGGTTTTCATTGGTGAGATTAATATTCACGACGGAAAAGACGCGAGTTTAATATAGGTCATTACCGAGCTTAGTTGTGAAATATCTTCGTAAAACCGCATGTTAGCACCGTTGCACTCACAATAAGAACTGATATGTTTTTACAGTAAGAAGAACTTTATATTGATGCCTATTATCACCTTTGACTAAGTGTAGCGACTGGCCCTTGGAGAATTATGCTTTAAAAGCATTAAGAAGCAAATCAGCTTGCTATCTTTTGATATTAGTTAGTATTTCTGGCGTTGTGAGTGGAGTTGTTAAAGCGGAATTTGCCCATTTTCTTAGTGTTTGATTTTTTTTTTTTTAAATCAGTTACCAGAAAGCGTGTGGTTTTGTTCTTAACCAGCTCCGCCCTCTCATTTACACACGATGGTAATTTTCTGAAATTTTACCTGAAAGAGCCATAACTGACAACCGTGAGGACCGGTGGATGAGAGGCCGAGACAGCTCCGAGCCGGAGGGGGACGGGCCGGCTCCCTTCTCCCGGAGCCGCAGCCCCGCTCCTCATGGACGTTCCACAGAGCCCTCAGCTGTTCCTTCCAAGCCTGCCTTTGCCAACCCCAGTTTTCTCACGAACCCCTCACCCTCCCATTGCAGTTTTTGGGGAAGGGTTTGTGTCCACATCGAGCTCTGCCTCAGTTGGCGGCTTGAGGAAATACCAGAGCTCACCTCTCCCGCCCACCCGGGCCGTGAACCGTGTCTCTGTGCAGGGGCCGCGTGGCTGTGTGGGGCTGCGATGTGGGGGCTGCAGCTCGGCCACGGCCACGGCCACGTCAGCCGCCGTGGCTACCTTGGGGAGGGACGTGCTCCCTTCTTCAGAAATCACCTTTCCTCTTCGTGGTTGGCCGTCGGCGGCCTGGGAGAGGCCTGACGGAGGACCCGGCGTGTCGGAGGGGCCCGCCCGCTCACCACAGGTTTGGCATAGAGCGAACAAGAGCTCGCAGGGTGACAGCCCTCACACACGCCCTTCCCTGGGGCCGCCGTGCCCCAGGCTTTTAAGAAAAAATCCTCTGACTTCAGATGTCAGGCGGGAGAGATGGCCGCAGACCCTGTTATTGACTCACTGAATTTCTACTTCCCGGTCCATTTGCTGCTCTGGCCAAAGACATTCCACAGCCCAACAGACGCTGGACCCCAGAATTCAGACAACTGGCTAATGTGCGGAAAAGCTTCTGAAATAAAAACATTTCAGATGTGACAAGCACCAGCAGTTCCAGAAAGTGGAAAGTTCTTTTTTCCCCCCAAGTTTCAAGGTTGTCATCCACCATTTGCTCAATTCCGAGAAAGATACTCGGGCATCACGTGCTCTACAATCTGTCATCCTTGCCTATTTCTGGAAGAACATTTCTTCTAAGAGGATTAATAGACATCTGCTTTAATTACATATTAAACCGTTTAAAAGTATAAAGGATTGATATCTGGACTCTAAATAGATAATCTTAGAAGATAAACTCAAATTAATCCAATTAATCTAAAGATTCTAACCTCGGGTTAGCACGGCTAACAGAATATGTGTTTGGGGTATGCAGTGATTTATCAGTAGGTAGAACCACCATTAAATTTATTGATAGCTTTAGTTTAAAGCTACAAATTAAGTGTATTCAAACTAATTAGGTACACAGCCTTTTCTTTTATTCATATTTTTTGTTGTTGTTGATTACTGATTTTTCATCCTAGGGATCAAAATAATAACATCACTCATTTGCAATGCTTTCCTTCCTTTAAATAAACGATTTCCTAGTATTACCTCAAGCAACTGTAATTTCCCTGCTTTCAGCACTCTTTTCCAAATAAACGCAGGAAAGTCTCCTGCTTCCCTGCGTGTTGAGAAGTGACGATGTAATCCCTCAGAATGTTCACTTTGGCCATCACTGGCCGAGCATCTTACAGTTCATCTTTCCTAAGAAAACAAGTGGTTCCTCTTGAAAGCTTGGGGCTTTAAAAATAACAACCACGAAGTATTTTTAGGTGGTAAATGCTCATCACAAATTATTATTTTTTTGCCGAGTCCTACTGTGTCTCTTCTTGAAGAACGGGAGGGGGTGGTTTGCACTGTGGTCCGCCCATCCAGGGCCTGGTCATTTGCACTAAATTAACACTTCCTGGGGAGATTTTTACTAATTCTCTACCAGATGACCCAGTTACTAAGGCTATTCTTAAAAAAAAAAAACAAAAAACCAAGCCTCTCATGGGAAACATACCCCTGCTGGGCTGAAGCAGGAAGAAAAGTTAAACTCTGTTTAAAATCTGGACCCTTTGACCCGTGAACTCACAGTCCTCTTCCTGCAGGCTTTCTGAAAGCCCTAATGACCGAGGAGTGACTCCCTCTGCAATGCATGAATGCAAGCAGATGGAGGCTGGTTTTCAAGACGCTTGTCCGTGATTATGCTATTACCAGAAAACCAAGAGAAATTCTACTGTGGTGCATAAGGAAGTTCTCATATGATTATGGTCAGTGACTCAATGATTCCTGCCCAAATTATTCAGTTCTTTGAAATAGGATGACTTTGGTAGGGATTTTCATGCAATTAAAGCTCATTGAAAGCAAGAGAAGGGCTAATCTGCAAACACACATATGTGTGCATGAAGACACATGTACGCCTACACATACGCACACCACATAGCCATATGTAACTGGGCTGTTTTCTTTTCTCTTGCTATTCTTTACTGTTTCGGAGGCTATGGAATTTCTGGACCAAGTGATGATTTGGCTTCCAGCTGGCAAGATGTCTATTGCCTGGGCTTTTTAGAGAAAGAGAAGATCATACCTGAGATGGTGCACAAGGCCCCAAGTAGGTGTTGCCTAAACAAGTTTATGTCTACACAGACAATGGGTGCTCTGTCTCCCGGTTATGTTGGCTGCAACATGGAAACCTCCACTTTCTTATTTGGGGCTAACACTGAGCCAGGGGACAGTCTGGCACTCTGTGGGAGAAGTTGGAAGCCCTTCTAGTACAATAACATTCAAGCCTCCCTCTGAATTAGAGAAAGAAAGAAAGAAAGATGAAAGAAAGAAAGAAAGAAAGAAAGAA
>ML108292.1:27041-45010 GCA_003697995.1 Taxidea taxus jeffersonii | reverse complement strand
GAAAGAAAGAAAGAAAGAAAGAAAGAAAGGAAGAAGATGGAAAAGAACAAGAAAGCAAAAAAGGCTAACCAACTCAGTTTATGTATTTTGTACTTCAGGTCCTGGAAACACTTGTTCCCACATCAGAAGACAGAGGTGCTCACACCAAGATAGCACAAACACTGAAACGGAAGCTCACGTTTCCTCTAAACCAGGTAAGGGGGACATTTTAAGCAAATCATGATGGCATAAAAAGAATTGATCAATTTGACTCCATTGAAACTTTAAATTCCGTGAAAAAAACTACCAATGGTAGAAATACAAAAGAAGAACGGGAAACAAATATTGGAACATCATGGAGAACAATTACTATTGATGATCTGCAAAGAGGTTTAAATGTCTGCAATAAGACATTCCAACAGAAAAATGGATAAGTCATATGAGCACATATTTCATAGAATAAGAAGGATATCCAATATAAAATATGCTAAATTTCAGAAAAAGCAAATCAATACAAAAGATATATTTTGAGTTGGAAAGACAGATACTAGTCTATAATTGTGATCACTCTCTACCAGGGGTTTGGGGAAATGACACTCTCATATATTATTGATAGATGTGCAAATTAATGTAAGACTTCTGAAGAATAATTTGGCTGTATCTATTATAAATTAAAATATTCATAGCTCTGAATAATTCCAGTTCTTCTGAATTTAGGAATGATCCTATGGAACCTCTTGCACAGCTGCATAAACAGGGTACTTAAGTTGCAGGAATTAATGCTGAAGAGCTCGAATCAACCCAAGTAACTATTGTTGCACAAATAAAGTAAATACAATATATTGAGATACCATACAGCTATTTATAAAATATACAGAGCCCCAAACACCGATGTGAAAAGGATTTTAGATGAAGCAATAAAGATTCCATTTCTCTCGAAGATATATTTGCCTGTATTCCACCTGTCAAACAATTCAGAGGACATGTTCCGGGTGTTGTTGCATTGCTCACCTTGGCGTTGAGAGGAAGGTGGAGGTGAGGATTAAGAGAGATTTTATTCTCTGCTAAAATGTTCAAGAACATTATTACTCTTATGTATTTATTTAGAGCATGTGCGTGAGCAAGGGGAGGGGCAGGAGAGGGAGAGGGAAGCTCAAGTAGGCTCCATGCCTAGTGCAGATCCCAGCTCAGGGCTCGATCTCGTGACCCTGATATCATGACCCTGAGATCATGTCCTGAGCTGAAATCCAGAGTTGGACGCCCAACTGACTGAGCCATCTAGGCACCCCAAGAACATTATTACTCTTCTACTCCGAGAAAAAAAATCATTAAGGAATGAAAAGATAATGGCACAACTTTGTATGGCCAAATCTGGATTGTCTCTGAGGCAGGCAGCCATCTTTTTGTTTGTTTCTCAGAGTTCTGCTGACCTCTAAGAATAGGTGAATATGATGAGAACGTGGGGAAATTTTGGTTACTCCCTTGTCTTTTTTCTTTCCCCCCAGTTTTTGAAGAGTTGTTTGATTCTGTTCAACGCCATTGCTGAGTTTATCTGCTGATCTGTTGATTGTTCAGACAGAGGCAAAGTCACAGAAACTTAAAACTGAGTGTGGTCTAGGCTACTAGTTGGTGTTTCATAAAGTGTCAGTCAGTGATTGGTGATACTGGTCCACATCCAGCCTAGCCCAGAGGACACTGGCCATCCCACCTGGCCTCAAGACACCTGCTGGAGTGAGATCTGCTGAATGTGAGACATGAACCCCATACCCGAGGCCATTCCCCAATGAGCCTTGACAGCCAACTGCCCTTCACATCTCCTTCTCCTTTGCTTCGGATCTTGAGCTTCTTTCTTTCCTTGACTCAAGAACATTTGTTTTTACTTTTTGTAAGAAACTAGGCTATCTAGTTATAATAATCATTTAAACGTCTTCCAGGTAAGGTGTAAATGATGTTCAGACTTAAGATGTTACTCCTTTCTGGGGAATAGGTGCACAAAGCTAAATCAAATGAGTTGATATTGAATTTTAAAATATTTTTAAGGCAAATATATTAATTCTTATCAGTGAAAATGCTGGGATCAACGAACCAACAGCTGAATGTATTTGTGGACCAGAAGGAAGTGGCAGGGAGAAGAGAGACACCTCTGAAATATTTTAAAATACTCAGATGTCATAGAGGCTTGGGTTTTGTATTGCTTATTTTTATCTGCTTGGGTTTTGTATTGCTTATGTTTCTCAGTATGTGCTCTGGCTCCTTTAAATATGCACATTTGGCTGATTTTTAAAATTTTGTTTTTTGAGTTAATGTACAGTAAAGTGGACCTTTCATTATTTTGTCCAGTGAATTTCAGAGCAGGTCTAGATTTAGGTATACAGAAAGTTGTAACCATCACCGCCACCAGGATGCAGAATGATTGCACCACTCCCCAAAACTCCCAAGTTACTCATACCGTCACCCCTGGCAACAACTGACTTGTCATATGGCATGACTATGTCTTTTTGAGAATGACACACAGGTAGAACCATATAGTGTGCAACCTCTGAGACCAGCTTCTTTTACACAGTTTAACGGCTTAATGACTTTTATATGCCTTAATGGCTTTAAGATTCACCCAAGTTGTTTGTACCAAGTTCGTACCTTTTTATTGCTGAGTAGGTATACCACTGTGTGGATGCACAAGAGGTTGTTACCTGCTGGAGAATATTTGGGTTGTTTTCAGATGTTGACGATTATGAATAGACCTACTGAAATGTTTGTGTTCATGTTTCTATGTGAAAATAAATTTCAGTTTCTTTAGAATAAATACCCAAGAGTGGGGTTGCTGGATCGTATGATAAGTGTGTTTGATTTCATAAGAAATTGGATCTTTGGAAATGGAATTGCTATTTTGGAATTCTGGTTTCCATTTTTCATTGCTAGAGTCTAGAAGTACAACGGATTTTTTGTGTTGATCCTGTATCCTATACTCTTATAGAATTCGCTTGTCAATTCTAGGAGGCTATTTTCTTTTTTTAAAAAGATTCCTTGGGGGGCGCCTGGGTGGCTCAGTCAGTTAAAAAGATTCCTTGGAACTTTTTTTAAAAAGACAATCATATCATCTGCATTTAGGGACAGTTTTCTTCCTTTCCAATCTGTATGTATTTCTTTTTCTTACCTTATTAGATTGAATAGGACTTCCAGTATGATGTTGAATAGGAGCAGTAAGAGAATGCATCCTGGACTTGTTCCCAGTCTTAGGAGGAAAATATTTGGTCTTTCACTATGAAGTATAATTTTTTAAAAAATATTTTACTTATTATTTGAGAGACAGAGATCACAAGGAGACAGAGAGACAGGCAGAGAGAGAAGGGGAAGCAGGCTCCCTGCTGAGCAGAGAACCCAATGCGGGGCTTGATCCCAGGACCCTGAGATCATGACCTGAGCTGAAAGCAGAGGCTTAACCCACTGAGCCACTCAGGCGCCCCTGCCATGAAGTACAATTTTAGCTAAAGTTGTTCCTTATTGTTTGCTTGGTTTCATTGTTGTCCTTTATCAGGCATTCCTTTCTATTCCTAGTATATTGAGAGGTTTTTTTTTTCCCTGTTTAAGTTGTGAATGATTGTTGAATTTTGTCAAAATCTTTTCCTCCATCAATTGATATGAATGTGTGGTGTTTTTTTTTTTAAGACTTTTAATACAGGGGCGCCTGGGTGGCTCAGTGGGTTAAGCCTCTGCCTTCGGCTCAGGTCATGATCTCAGGATCCTGGGATCGAGTCCCGCATCGGGCTCTCTGCTCGGCAGGGAGCCTGCTTCCCCCCCTCTCTCTGCCTGCCTCTCTGCCTACTTGTGATCTCTGCCTGTCAAATAAATAAATCAAATCTTTAAAAAAAAAAGACTTTTAATACAATGGTTACATTGATTGAGTTTCAGCTATTGAGCCAACTTTGCA
This sequence comes from Taxidea taxus jeffersonii, assembly GCA_003697995.1. NCBI lineage: Eukaryota > Metazoa > Chordata > Mammalia > Carnivora > Mustelidae > Taxidea > Taxidea taxus. The sequence goes on along the minus strand of ML108292.1, from coordinate 41,103 downwards.
TTCTTGAGGTAAACCACAGTTGGTGGTAGCATTAGTCTTTCTCCACATTGCTGTACTTGATTTACTAATATTTTGCCCCCTTTTTCATCAGGGATAGGGTAGTTTTCTTTTCCTGTGTTGCTTTTGTCTGGTTTGGGTGTCAGGGCAGTGCTGGCCTATTGGATGGTTTCTGGGTTTGGCTGTTACAAATAGTCCTTTTATGAAATGTTTTCATGTGTGTGTTTGGGGGCACATATGAATGAATTTCTATTGGGCATATAATTAGACTGTCATTGCTGCTTCCTAGGACCAATCTTACTATTCTAGTCATAGTAAGAACAAGGAGAAATAAAATAAAGACCTGATCTGACACAAAAGAGCGTAAACTGTATTATTTAAAGTTAAAACCAGTACGAATTGTGTGTGGTGGTAGAGGTCAGGATGGTATTAACCTTTGGAGAGGAGGGTGTTCATGACGTTCTATTTGTTGGTCTAACGGTGTTTGCATTGATGAGGTTTTGCGTTGTGACAAGTCACTGGGCTGTACACTTGTGATCTGTGTGCTTTTTATATCTCACGTTTTCACATTTGTCAACCAGAAAACGTAGTGGTACCTACTTCGTTGTTGTGTCCTGACGGTTAAATAAGAGAATGTTTGTAAAGCACTAAGACCAATGACAGCCATACAGAAAAGAGCCCTTTTTTATGTTATTGTTATCTTTATTCAGCAGACTTTATGGTACCAAACTGGGAGAAAAATCACTGAAACACACAAACTTAAACTCTGGAACATTCAATCCATGACACAGGCAAAGCCATGTGCTGTGGGATGTCAGACACTCTGGGACATTTTAGGGACAATGACTTCACTTCAGTGGAACTGAAAAAAACACTATGTCCTTCGGGATAGTATTTTCTCCCAGTGTTTCGTGAAAGAGTGTTCCATGGTCAGAAAACAGGAAGGCGTGTCTACTGTAGTCACCCCGTGTTAACTTGCTAGGGCTGCAAGTTCCAGAAACTGGGTAGGTTGAACAACTGATTTATTGTCTGTCTCAAGCGTTCTGGAGGCTGGAAGTATCAGACCAAGGTGTCTCTGATGTTGGTTTCCTTTCAGGGCTGTGAGGAAAAGACACAACCGAGGCCTCTCTCTCTGGCTTGCAGATGGTCCTCTTTGCATGCCCGCGGTGTTCTTCCTCCTTGGGTGTCTGTGTCCACATTCTTCCTTTGCATAAGCACAGCAGCCATGTAGGTTAGGACCCATTCCAATGATCTCAGCTTAGCTAATGACACCTGTGATGACCCTATTGGCAAAACAGGTCACATTCTGAGGTCCTGGGAGTAAGAATTTCAACATGTACCTTTGGGAGGAGGATATAATTCACCCCTCACTGACTCTCAGCCCAGATTCCCAGGGCATGGATTCACAAAGTAAAATGGAAAAATTCTGTCCTGAAGAAACTCGACTGTTCTACCAGGGGCGGCTGGTCCTGTTACTTCCCAGCCAATATGTGTTCTACCTTTCCTCTTTTGGATGAAAAGCACACCTTTGTCCAGGAGGCTAATATGCTTACAAGTACACACTCCCTTTAGCTGGAGGTGAATGTATGGTCCAGCTCTGACCCATGCAATTTTTTAAAAAAAAAGATTTATCATTTTTTCCCATTTTTTTTCATTTTGTTTTTCATTTTTATCATATTGATCATTTATTCATCATTGCTGTTCCATGAGACCAAACAAGACGTCCTGGAGACAACATACAGAGCTCTCTGCACATCTCTTAGGGTAAGTGTTCTCTGCAAAGACTGGTTTAACTGGAAAGGAAATTGTTCATCTCATTCCTAATAATTATCAGAGAATAATCAGTCATCTCAGTCCTAATACTTTCTCTATTGAAGACACCAAAACTAACTGATTTGTTCAGTGACAGATGGATAGAGAGCTCACCCCAGTCACCTGTATCCCAGCGTGGGATTGGTTTGCATTACGTCACTTCCTGGAATCTCAGGATCTGTATTTATAAAATAAAGGAAGAAAACTGGCCCTGATTCCCCACAGGGATAATGTGAGTATAGCACTCCATGACACATGAAAAGTTAATAAAACTCTTAAGAAGAATACAAATGTAATGGATTATTTTCCCTATCTTTACAAGCCTTTATTTCTAGCAGAAAATCAATAAATGTCTTGTGACTTGAACTGATATGGATTTCTCTTCGATGGGTGAGTAAATTTAGTAAAATATGTTAGTTTTCGATTTTAAAATATTGATTGAAATTCTATCACGTGGTGAAGGATGTAACAGTCAACAAAACAGAGGAAGGCCTTGCCCTCATGGGCCTTACAACCCAGACATGGAGATAGGCGTGTATCAATAAATTGAACCAACAATGAATTAATCATCTTTGTGGGAAATCATAAATTACATCTAACAGTACTGTGTCCCTGACTGGCACGCAGGCCACTGTCTCCCCACGGGGCCCAGAGCTTCTTGTTGATAACAGCTTGAAGATACTGAAAATCGCATGGAAAAGCAATGACAGGGTATCTAAAATATGCCATTTCAATTTAGAAAACATGCTTCCCTTGTCAGAAAGGATCTGTACATTCTTAGAGCCATTCTTCAAAAATTAACTTTTTCTTAATGTAGGTTTGCTCCCAAAGAGTCACAAATATATTTGAAAAACAGACATATCTGGGTCGACTTTTGTGGCACTTTATTTCCTCCATATTCTGTAAGTTTCTCATGATCTTTTGAGATGTGCATTTCCTGGTTGAAAACTCTGATGTTTCCTCAATTTGCTGAAAGTTCAGTGTTTTTGTGTTTCTTTTCTTTTTTTTTCTCATTCTGAAGGACTTGGATTGAATGTATGTGATCAGGGTGATGGGATTAAAGAATTTAATGAATTGCAGAAGTGTTCTATTAAGGGATAGAGATCATTCTTACAAGCCATGAATTAATTTTTATGAATTAGGTCCAAAGAGCTTAAGTAAAACACAGCTAATATTTCATGAGTAATTTCAACCCCCTTTAATAGTACAAATCTCTGGTGTGTAATATTTAGGTAATGAGTATCATAAAATAGACCTCTTTTGAGGGCAATTATGTGTTCTCAATACTTTTTTATAAGGGACCTGGGAGGAGGAGTCATTACACCTGACAGTATATTTGTCTCACCTAATATCCATGATATTCTGATGAAAGAACGGTTATCTTACCATATGTGCGTGTGTTTTTGAAGCACTGAGTACTGATTCGTGCCACCAAGCTGTTCAGACTTGAAAGGCGGCTCGACTCAGCTCACAGGCATCGACCGTTTTGAGGCATGCAGAGTTGGTGGGAACAACACTGCCTCTGCAGAGGAAAGAGCCCCGGGGGCAGGCGCCAGCCAGGCAGAGGGAGGAAAGTCAAGGAGCTGGTGGAAGGGGGGCTGAGCTACCCAGGCCTTGTGTCAGAAGTGACAGTGCATCAGCAGACCAGGGTGAGGACCCGGGCTGTGATTTTTTATTTTTTTTATTTTTTTAAGTCTTTTTTTTTTTTTTTTTACTTTATTTAAGCTTTATTTAAACATATGATGTAACCCCACCACCCTCACCCAACCCCTCTTCCCCCCACCCCCCTCAGTTTGTTTTATGACATTAAGAGTCTCTTTTGGTTTTTCTCCCTCCCGATCCCATCTTCTTTCGTTTTTACTTTTCCTACCACCTTAACTCCCACCCCCGTTGCATCTCCACTTCCTCATATCAGGGAGATCATGTGGTAGTTGTCTTTCTCCAGTTGACTTATTTCGCTAAGCATAATACGCTCTAGTTCCATCCATGTCGTCGCAAATGGTAAGATTTCATTTCTTTTGATGGCTGCATAGTATTCCATCGTATATATATACCACCTCTTCTTTATCCATTCATCTGTTGATGGACATCTAGGTTCTTTCCATAACTTGGCTATTGTGGACATTGCTGCTATAAACATTCGGGTACATGTGCCCCTTTGGATCACTACGTTTCTATCTTTAGGATAGATACCCAGTAGTGCAATTGCTGGGTCATAAGGACAATAATCCAATCAAGAAATGGGCAGAGGACATGAACAGACATTTCTGCAAAGAAGACATCCAGATGGCCAACAGACACATGAAAAATTACTCCATATCACTGGGCATCAGGGAAATACAAATCAAAACCACAATGAGATACCACCTCACACCAGTCAGAATGGCTAAAATGAACAAGTCAGGAAATGACAGATGCTGGCGAGGATGTGGAGAAAGGGGAACCCTCCTACACTGTTGGTGGGAATGCAAGCTGGTGCAACCACTCTGGAAAACAGCATGGAGGTTCCTCAAAAAATTGAAAATAGAGCTACCTTATGACCGGGCTGTGATTTTTAAAGCAAACTGGAATGGATTGAGGAAGGCCCCCAGAAAAGACAGTGAGCTACCTATGCTCATGTGTACTTTTTTCTTTTTACTCTTGTTTTCAGATTCCTTTTTAACATAGAGGATGCGGTGGTTCCTGTCATTGCTATAATGTTTTCAGGGTTTGCAACCCTTTCAGAGTATTTTTATTGGAGCCTCCTACTCTTCTGAAGGGAAAAGAATAGGCTATTCGTTCTCCTTTATGGGATTGAGAACTGAGACTCAGAATGTGACCCAGTGAGTACAGCATGAAACTGTGACCCAGAGCTTTAACACAGGCCTCCAAAAGCCAATCTGTCATCAGATGACAGGACCATGTCTGGTACATCCCATCTCGAGCCCTAGGCTTTGTGGCTCCCAACTCAGCTTCCATGTCTGAAAGCCTGAGGAGTCTGACCATTAAAGTTATTGGCCATCTCGTGGTTCAGAACCATTCTAGTTTCTGCTGATGAACCTACTAAGTATGGAAAAATGGGAGTGGAAGAAAATAAATGAGTGAATTTGGGTTTTGTTTTGTGTTTTGCATTTTACAATTTAGGAAAGAAGGCATGGAACTTCTGGAAAACAAAATACTGTCATAGTTAGGAGTAGCTTTGGAACAGAGTTCTGGGCCAAGGAGATGTAGCAGTAAGCTTCTGGGGAGAACCACCATTCTCTGAGAAACAGAGACAGAAAGAGAAACATAAACAAAAAAAGAAAGCCCTTCCTTCCTCATGGTTTGGATTTGATGGCTGGAGGGGCAGCAGCCATCTTGTGATTCTGAAGCAGCAGACATCAGAAAAGGTCAGGGAAGTTAGAGATACAGTGGGTTACTCTGCATCAGATATTCTTTTTTTTTTTTTTTTTTTTAAGATTTTATTTATTTATTTGTCACAGAGAGAGGGAGAGAGAGCGAACGAGCACAGGCAGACAGAGTGGCAGGCAGAGCAGAGGGAGAAGCAGGCTCCCTGCCGAGCAAGGAGCCGGATGTGGGACTCGATCCCAGGACCCTGGGATCATGACCTGAGCCGAAGGCAGCTGCTTAACCAACTGAGCCACCCAGGCGTCCCTCTGCATCAGATATTCTTAACTGGCACATATGTACAGATTGGTTTTGAAAGCATCTATCTCTTTGATGATATGTTAGTAAGAAGGAAGAAATACCACATAAACTGCCTACATTTCAGAAAGGCACTTAAAGGACTTTTCTTAACTCCAAAAAATTGCCCAAACTCAACTTTTTTTTTTCTTCTGCTTCAGATTCAAACTGATTTAAAAATTTAGAAGTTGCTGCGTGACTGCCTTGTTATCATTTGATGGTATTATGCCTTGTGCAGTGATTGACCAAAAAGCACATCTGTTCCTGAAGATTAAAGATGGGAGCTTTCTGTCCTAGGGTCACCCAGATGAGATCATGCATTTTCACTCCTTGTGTATATTACAAACCTATACTCACTTTCTTGGGTAACCTGAGTTTGCCTGGAGCTCCTGACCCTGGAGGTACAGATGACATCCCGCCGGCAGGGAAGGCTTGGCTTCACACACCGGTGCCCTGCAGATGCACAGCGTGGCAGACCTCTCCTGCCTGAAGTTCCAGCTCTCTGTTTCTGAGGGTATTGGGGTATTCCACAGTGGATCTCTCCTTTTGGCCCTTTCCACTTCACCTCTGCTTGGTTGTAATCATGTAGTTCCCTGCGATGTAACAGAGCTCTGCCTGCAGCATGCTCCCGACCCGGAGAGGAGCGCCTGATGTTGTGCACCAGGTCGGGGGCTGCCTCCTGAGACCTAAGGATAGTCTCGGCTGTCTCTCCGGTTCCTCACCTGTGCCGCACTCCCTGGAGTCTGGGGGCGAAGCCAGACTAAACTCCAAGTCCACACCTGGTGATATCCTTTGCCATCTTTACCTCAATGCCAAGTCTAGACCCACGCTGGGAGCTACTTGGCATTTAAAAATAATAAATGTATGCAAATAATAAACAGTCCAGGAGATTTAGAATGATTCTTAAGGCTATGGTGTAAAATGACTACAACTAACAGGTTGTTCTGCCCCAGGAGCTCGGCTCCCCTTTTTCCTACGCTCAAGCACCCACCGCGGCTGTGGGCGGGGCAGGCGAGGCCCCTCCCATCCCGGGGCTGGGCCTGGGCAGCCTGGGTCCATCCGGTGGACCATAGGGCCCTTGCACCCTTGCACTGGATGGATGAGAGCATCCTCCAGAGGTGGAAGTTCAGCAAAGAGGCCCCGGAGAAGTCAGGGAGGACCTTGGCTAGACTCGCCTTTGCTGAGGAAAGTTTCTGGGGAGAGGTGGTGCCTTCTACAGCCCCCGCAGCGCGGGGCTGCTCCACGTGGCATCGTGGCTCACTTCCAGCCGGGCGAGGTCGACACACGGAGCAGCAGATCGTCCCTAGCATCCCCTCCCCATGTGACAGATGTTCCTCTGCTGCGATCATACAACAAAACCTTCTAAGCATGGTTTCCTGGATTTGCGCTTCGGTTTTGAAACAAGCACCCAACGATGTAGAAAAGACGCTTCCGTTTGCCTGTTGGGTTTCGGAGGAACAGCCCAGGGGCGCGCCGCAGTCTGGGCTCACCGGATACAAATGCTGGGCCTGGGCTTGCACTGCTTCGCGGTTAGAGGCGTCAGTCTCTTTCTCCCTCTCCGAGTGTTCCCGCTCAGTGACAGAAGTGAGCTATCTCTGACGTTCCCGCGGTGGGTGCCACGCTGGATCCGTTCGAAACTCAGGGCCTGGGGCCACCGGGCTATGTCGGAAGTGAGCTCCAACAGCGCCAAATTCTTGGGAGGTCAGTCTGGAAACTCCTGGGTGGTACTTGTTCTAAGTGCGCCAGAGCTATGTGACTATGCCTTGTTTGTTAAAGGATGAGGAGTACAAGGAATAAAATGCGCTAATTTGAAGCTTATGCCTTTTACTGAAATGCAACAGTTACTAGAGCCATCGCTTCTCACTTGTGGAACAAAAGATATTTTCCTGGGAGGAACATTCTCATCGCTGACATTGTTTAGGTTTGCCAGGGCAGGGCGATAACCAAAAGCAGACTTTGGGTTGGTTTTATTATTGTTTTCACATTTGCTAGGGATAGTGTAACTCCTCCTCTCTGCAGGGGTGGGGGAGGCAGGGGGACACAGCCTGCCACCTTGCCCTAGGCCTGTCCCAGCTGCTCAGCACCCCACCCCCCGCCCGGGGTTCAGGGCAGCTAGCCTGAGGTCAAGGCCGTGGGAGCAAGGGGAGAGAGAAAGGAGTGTGGTTTCCCTAGGATTTTGTTGGGCGTCTGAAAACATCAGTCTGTCTTGGGGCCTCGTCTGTGAGAGCCTGTCCTCCTTGTTGGTTAAGCAACATGAAGTCAAGTGTTTAGATCCTTTCCCCCCAGTCATCGAGGAGACCAGGCTTGCTGGGCCTTCCGCCTGCCCCCCTGCTCAGCTCCCTTGGCTCCTGTCTGGCCCGCCGGTGCCTGTGGGTCAGCACTATCTATCGACAGCGCACCAGGCTCTCTTGCCCTCTGGCTCCCAGCGGGGCTGAGCGTGGGAGCACCAGTGTGATTCCGGAAGGTGAGAGGAGGGGGAGGCAGGTCATTTCCTCCCTTTGCCTCCCTAATGCCTCGGGGAGCTGCAAAGTTGCCTGTGTTCAGGCCCTAGCTCCTGCCCCAGAGGCCCCTTCCGTCTGGGTCCTGCCAAGCTCTGCTGACACCGCCCTGTCCCCTTTTTTTTCCGGCTTGGGATGGTAGTGGCCTGCATTTTGTAGCAGGGTATTTCATTATCCCTGGATGTCACCCCTAACCCAGCCCACACCTGCCAAACAACTCCTCCATTAAATGTGCTTGACCCACACCTTCGTCATCTGTTGCCAGAACCTTGCCTGATACTTGCTTGGTGATCTTTTATCACATTCGAAGACCCCAAGTAGGGTGTGCCTGGGTGGCGCAGCCAGTTAAGTGTTTGACTCTTGGCTTGGGCTCAGGTTGTGATCCCAGCATCGTGAGATCGAGTCTTGAGTGGGGCTCAGCGAGGAGTCTGCTTGGATTCTCTCTCCCTCTCTGCCCCTACCCGCCCCCACCCACCCCTGCCATGCTTTCTTTCTCTCAAATAAATAAATAAATAAGTCTTGGGAGAAGACTCTAATTAGAATACTAATGTTTTTCTAAGTCTTGGTGATTTTCAACATGCTATCGAATTCCTTGAGGATTTTAGGTTTTCTTTGACTTTATTCTAAATTCCCTCTGACAGTTGATACCCCGATTCTGCTTGTAGAATCTATCTCCCACCATTTCTGAAATGACCCTCTTCTGTGGTCTGCTTCTACCGGTTCAGGGAACATGAAGGGGCTAAAGGGACAACACACTTAGAAAATGCTAGAGTTATTTTGTTTTCTTCCAAACAAAAACAGCTCTTCTGTTGCTGCTTTTCTCCACTCTCTATAGACCTTCCCCTGGGAGCCCCAGTCTTGCCCTGGAAGGAGGTTGGGCACTGAACCAAACTGTAGGCAGAGCTGTGTGCCAGGGTCCAGAGCTGGGGAGAGTCTCAGCCTCTTAAAAACATCTTTTTTGTCTTACTGTTAGCCAAATCCTTGGCCACATGACCCCGTAGATGTGAATAGCACTTTTCATTTTTCAATGCTGGAGTTTGGTCCTTCTTGGGCAGATAGAGAATGATACCCATCAGCCTTTTGAAAACTGTGCTAGTTTGCTGGGGTTGTCGTATCAAAGCACCATGAAGGGGTGGGGGGACTTAAACAACAAACATTGTTTCCTCACGGTTATGGAGGCTGGAAGGCCAGGGTGTCAACATGGCCTGATTCTTGGTGAGGGTTTTCTTCTTGGCTTGATGAAGGCCGTCTTCTTGCTGTGTCCTCACGCGGTGGGGAGAAACCACTCTTCAATCTCTTCTTACAACGGCACTAAACCCATTCCTGAGAAGCCCTTATAATTACCTCCCAGAGGCCTTTGAATACCATCCCACTGGGGATGAGGGCTTCCCCTATAAATTATGATGGGGCACAAACATTCAGTCCCCCACATGGAAGCTGGAAGTCTAAGAACATGGTGCCGGCAGGCCTCTCTCTTTGCCTTGCAGACGTCTGTCTGCCTTCTGTCTGTCCTCACAGAGCCCTTTCTCCGTGTGTACACACATGGGTTTAGCCCTTGCTGTTATGTGGGATGTAGGCTTGAGCCCTTATATTTGCTCCCAGAAGACTGGGGCGGGGGGCGTGCTAGGGGCCTGGCTGGGCAGCATGCCCAGCTTGTAGCAATGAAAATAACTAACATGGGTTCTATCAGGCGCTAGGTTGGCCTTCTGTCCAGCCAAATCTTTTTGGCTGAAATGGATAAATATCTGTTACGATATGTTTAAATAAATTAAAAAAAAAAGCTTAAATTAAAAAAAAAAATCTGTTACGAGCTTCCCCCATCCACAGAGTTTTCCCTGCTGCTCAATGATCGTCAATGATCGAAGGAAATCCTCCTTCTTGCCATTCTCCTGGTCCCCATCGCGCACTCTTTTCCTAGGTCAGTCTCTGCTGCCTTGATTTGTCCCAATTCTGCCACTGCATTTCCTGCTAGGTAGTAGCTGCTAGCCATAATTTCAGTTATCAGTGTATTTTGGTTTAAAGAGGCAATTTCCCTTACTAGCCAAGTGAGCAGTTTCAACAGCAAATTAAGAGGGAATTCAATTGCATTCGTTACACTAAGGCAGGTAATATGGTCTATATGAGAGGTTTTGCAAAAGCGCATTTGGCAGCAATTTTTTTTTTTCCAAAAGAAATTTGACTTGGAACTTCATGGTAGCAAACAGAAGGTAGGAGCCGTCCTGAGCACCCTTCCTGTTTCCTTTCCAGCTCGGGGCTGGGCCGGGGTGGAAGGAGTGACATGCGAGGAGTCAGGCTTTGAGGCCCCTCTGGTGGACACAGGCTTCCGTTGAAAGGCACTGGAAGTCCCTTCCCCAAGGTGGTTATTAATGTTCGTGCAGCAGATTGGCTGGTATAGGACACACTGATTAAGGGTAACGAGAGGTCGCTCTTGGAGAGACGGATAATAATCCATCATTGAATAGGATGATGGGGTTAAGAGCATTCTTGGTAAGGTTGGGTCTACAAAGTCATAAGCTGTCAAAGTGGAACAGATTTCGTAGGGGCAAGTGGAAGGCGTCTCATCGTGCCCGGGTTATATTGGTAAAGTCAAGTGGGGCATTGAGACTATTTTTCCCTTTTATAGGCTACAAACACAAAGAAGTTTTGGGGTCCAAATAATTAATCCCCCCTTGCTAAAAAAGTAAGTAATTTATCGGCAAAGGAAAAACATCTGTGGTGACTTTTATCTCCAGGCTGAACAGTACGTATTTAAAAATGCTAACAATAGATTGCTAAAAGGCTTATTTCTGGAGTGACATTCATAGGCACTTTCAACGACATTTTGTATTATTAGTGTATGGTTTTACAACTGTTAATTTTTTTTTTTTTTGATTAATAGACTTTATCTTTAGAGGCGATTTTGGTATCCAGGGAAATGTAGCAGGAGGTATAGAATTCCCATGTATCCCCTTTTGTGCTCTTCCCCTACTCAGTCAGTTTTCCCTGTTCCTAACATCTTGCATTCACATGGTCTGTTACAGCTGATAAGCCAATACTGACCCATCGTTATAGCCCCACGTTTACACGAGGCTTCCCTCTTTATGTTGTATATTCTTTGGGTTCAGAGGGATGTATCACTACACAAACCCACCATCTCAGCCTCATACAGAATAGTTCCCCTGCCCTAGAGATCGCTGTATTTCACCCCGTCCTCCTTCACCCCACGCCCCGAGCCCTGGGAAACACTTCTTTGTGCGGTCTCCACATTTCGCCCTGCCCAGAATGCTATGTAGTTGGGATCATACACTGCCTTTTCATATTGGTTTGTTTCCTGTAGCAATATGCATTGAAGTGTTCCCTCTTGTCTTCTGGAGGCTTGATAGCTCATTTCTTTGTATTGCTGAATAATATTTCATTATCCGGGTAGCTTGTTTATCCATTCACGTACTGAAGGACATTTGCTTGCTTCCACGTTTTGGCAATTATGAATAAAGCTGCTATTCATGTGCAGGTCTTTGTGCGGACATAAGCTTTCAAATCATTTTGGAAAATACCAACGAGCGCACACACTGGATTATATGGTAAGAATGTGTTCAGTTCTGTAAGAGACTGCCAAACAGTTTCCCAAAGTGGTCATTAACTTTTTTTTAAACTTTTTTGTTTTCATACAGCTTTGGATAGTCCAGTGCTTGTAACACATATGAGTCCTCGATTGGTTCTCTTGCCTGTATTTTGCTTTTTAAAAAAGAGATCTTAAGAATACATATATTTTTAATGTTAATTTTTTTATAACAAGAAAAAGTCAAATACAAGAATTAATTTTTCCACATAGACTAGTGTCTCAGAGGCATTAAATAAATTCTTCCCCAAGAGGTGTTACATAAATATAAAGTTAATTTTAAATTTTAAATTTTTGGCACAGTGTTTCAAAAGTGCTTTCCAGGTTGCTTGTGAGCACTTCCGGTTGTATCTTTTCATTTTGCTCTACATGCTTAGTTCAGGAAAGGCCCCAACAGTAAATTTTTCCAGTGATTTGTGTTTAATACGATTGTCAAAACTAAGCCCACTGAGTTACAACTTGGTGGCTGAAGCTGAGTCTAGACCTCAGGACTCCAGCTTTGTACTTTGATACTGTATCAGCTAAACTCCCTGGCTTTCCAAAAAGTAAGATATCAAAGGTATGTATATATTTTGTTGCAATGCCCAAGTCCAGATCAGAGTGAAGTTCCCTTACAGTCTGATAAAGTGTTATCAGCCAGAGAAAAACAGAACCACCAGGAAATTTGAATGATGAGATTAGCCGCACATCTGAGGCCATTTCTACCGATTAGCTGTCTTTGAAAACTGTTTTAATGATCGGGAATCACCTTTCCTTGATCAGTGAAAGTGATTTCTGCTCTCTTGCCAGGAGGTGCCTGCAAGCAGTCAGGGGACCAGCAGACGCCAGGACTCTGCAGTTAATGAACTGTGACCCTACCAAGCAAGGAAGAGAGAAAACCTTTTCGCTGCCTGGTGATGTATTAACTTTTGGAGGGTTCCAGGGATTTAAAGATTGCTCTTTGCTAGAAATAGTTAACATATCTAAGGGAAAAAAATACCTAAATTTTTCATGGAAAATTCAGTCCTGGTGGTGATAACATAGTAAAAAATAATCGAGCTACTTGTTCAATCCAGGAAAAATAAAATTTAAAAAAATCAATTGTCTATCATCAGGTCTAACAAGCTAATTTAGTGAAAGGCTAGAAAATATGTAAAGGAGCCAAAGGCTTGCGACTTCTCAAGTGTCTGAGTCCTGGAGATACAACCCTGAGATACACAAGCCAGAGCAAGTCGCCCCGGGATGACTTCAACATCTGGAAGGTGAAGGTGGATTAAATCCTCTATTTTTGAGGCCTTTGTTTCAAAGATTCAGATATTTCGTGCATTTCAGGTTTCCTGGAATGTCAGTGGCGGAGAGGGCGCGGGAGGCGGTTCTGGGCTGGGTTCTCTCCGTGAAGTGTGGTCCCTGCAGAGCCAGAGCCCCTTCCTCACCCGCCTGCCCCAGGGAGCCAGCCTGGCGAGGTCCCCCCGGGGAGCGCGGACACCCTCAATTCTGCGTAAGAATCCGTGCTTGTTTTCTGGAAAGTTGATCTTAACGCCTGTCCGGGGACAGGGCTGCGTAATCGTTTCCCCAGAAGGTCTGGAGGGAAGCCCCCGGGAATCGCCGGTCGGGCTGCAGCTTCTCGGGGTCTTTCACTTCTGTTTCGGGGAGGCAAACGCGCGCGCTTTGATCAAGTGTCAAGTGTATCGGGTAAATCTCTCTCCCGAGCAGCCCCTTTTATGTGCTGTTCAGGCAGCCCGTAGGGTGGAGAGCGGAGGTGGCCGAGCCTTTTTTGTTCAAAGTGGCACCTCTAGCTGCTGCTCATTAAGTCGGGGTCCACACACGCTTCACACAAAGGGAAAGCCTCGCAGGTTCCCGTCTCCTTTGATACAGATTTTGCCACCAGGGTCCCGCCTACCGCCCGAGCGAGCTGATTTCCATATGTATAGAGCCGCGATCTGCTTTCTCCTGCCTGCTGAACTGTCACCTGGTGTAGTTTTAGAAATACGCAATCTGGAGAAGACCGAAGACGAGGCGGGACGTCTGACAGTGGCGACACTGGAGCACGCCGCCACTTGAAGCTCGCTCATTAAAAGAGACCTCATCCCTGCTTGTTTGAATTGCCGAGCAACACTTGATCCCCCCCGCCCCCGACGCAACATTTACTTTCAAGAAACTGCTTTTGTGCACCCCGTTTTCTGTTCCGGGAGGTGTGGGTCTGATGAAGACGCGGGCTTCGCGCGCGTGAGGATCGGGGAGGGGAGGGCCAGCCCCGCCGCCCTCCCGCGCGGTCTGACCGACCGGCGGCTCCCGGGTGCCCAGCACGGGGCTGTCAGAGAAACACAAGGAACGTATGATTAGGTATTTCATAATTAGGCACTGCGGGTATGTGCCAGAGGTTTCGAGCTTCATCAGAAAGCCCGCGTCGCATGCGCTTCCGCGGGCGGCGGATTGAAAACCCAACAAAGGCGAAGGGAGGCTCGGGAGGCTCGGGATGCTCTCGGGGGGCTCGGGATGCTCTCGGGGGGCTCGG